>JAQQAE010006288.1:0-16823 GCA_029823295.1 Pseudamia nigra
GATAGGGTGAGATGGAGGCAGATGATTCGCTGTGGCGACCCCTGAAGGGAACAGCCGAAAGGAAAAGAAGAAGAAAACGAGTACAAAATTAACAAAATAGATCAGAAATTAAGTATAAATAAAGAAAATAATCAAGTAAATCAACACACTGTTACGACCTTGAGGTTGTAGGGGTAACCTTTCTGTTGTTATTATTGTTATTGCAGGTGACCAAGATGTCTCTCTCTCCCCTATTGCTCTGCAGTGTGTGTGAGTGAGAGAGAGTATGATGGGTTTCAGGTGAGAGTCTCTGATTGGATGAGTGAGTGATCATGATTGTGAGTGGACAGCTGGCACTCTGTAAGTGGACTGACTCCAGCCTCGAGACGGGCGGGTTGAAGGCAGGCTTCCTCCCAGCTCCTCCACTTCCAACCATGCTATTGACACCATCCAGCTGAGTTAAACACAGCCTGGGTGGCATTTTTGTTCGTGGCCAGTTTTCTCCTGTGCTTGATTAGGAGTATAGGTTAGATGGTTTGTGTTTGTTTCCCTATTTTTGTTGGTAAGATTAGACTTGGGGATTTCAGTTTCTTTTGTTATTCTTCTGCTATAAGCCTACCCTGAACTCGCATAAAAACCATCTAGGCTACAAAAAATTTTGACATGTGGTTCTTGGGAGCTGGGCACCATGGTTTTCCATAGGTTGGGTCGTAACACTCAGCAACAAAATGAGTAAAATTAACAAAAAAACTTAAAAATCTTTGCACATCTGTTTCTTTCGACAGGTACAAAAGTGTAAAAAAAATTGCATCAAAACTATATTTAGGTAAACTCCCACATACTGTCTTAACTTGCAAAATATATTTAGATGTTTTGGCACTAGACCTCTGAGAAATCTTTTCCTGATGATGGTGTGGAACCAAATTTTTAAAGGATCATACGCACATTAAGGCATCGTGTGGGAGTTTACCTGAAGAAAAATTAACAAAAATTATTATTTTTTAAATCTAGTAATTAAACAGGATGAACATAAGCAACAAGTTTTGCAATTAGCAAACCTTGAGCAATATTTTTTCTTGATATTTGACAGTAAACAGTTTGACATCATGCATTTTGCATTTTCCTGGTTCTGAATCGGTCACCTTGTTGATGACAAAAATAACCTGTTGAACGCAATAGATGAGACTTGAATAAACTGCATGTCATGAAGTTACCCACTACTTGAGTAGTTTTTATCAGATACTCTAACTCAACTACTTAATTTTATCTATACTTCTACATGGGTCATTAGAATTTTAAAGTAACAAATACTTTTCCTTGCACACAGTTTATTTTACTCTATCCACCACTGGTTAAAGATAAAGACTGTGAATTTGGCACCACTTTCAGAATGCAGACTTTACTTCTTCTGTCATCAGTTTGGCACAGCTAGTATTGTGGCTCTTCTACTGTTTTAACTCCAGCTGCTGCCTACAATTTTTTTTCTTGTGAGTGGACATAAACACCTTTGTCTTCACACAGAAGGATAGCGTCATGTAAGTGCTCAATTAAACCTCCATTAGCCAAGTAATTACACGTTTTAAATGGTCATGAGTAGTCTAGTTTGAGTGCGATTCAGTCCAGGTGTAGGTGGCAGAAGGTAGAGGTCACAGTGCAGTGGATACTCTGCTTTGCCATGTCTTTGCTCTTCACATATTCAGACGTACAAACACAGATCAGTGCCCTAGAATCGAGGTGTGTGCTCAAACGAGAAGGCCATCCTGCTAAGAGTCTTTGAGCATGTTAATGCGTGCAAAGATCTTGAGTGCCGGTCCCAGTTTTATATTCATGGTGCTCATGAGGTGGTCCTCCTTTAACAGCAGCAAGGCTTGACCATCGATCTCCTGAGAACGAAACTCATCCGCGATCTCCTGGCAACCTGTGTAAAGAGCACAGGAACCAGGTCTAGTTAATCAGATGGAAACTAGATTAATTGAAGTGTTACATCAGGGTTTCTCAAGGCAGCAACAACGTACATTTAAGACTATTTAAGGCTGGTATGACTGCAATTTAAAACTGATATGAAGCTAAAGCAGAGTCTTCCAGTGTGAACAATACTGAGTGAAGGCACAAGAGTTTGAAGGTGACTTTTAATGGCAGATTTGTTTTTTTTTTTTTTTAAATCCCATCTACATCTAACACTCCTGCTTCTAATATTGGTGCAGCAGGCTTCAAAAGCATTTACAACCAAGGAATTACTGGGTTGTTCTCAGGTCAGATTTCAACAAAGGTGCACTTCAAATGCCATATTCATCACCATGAATCACATCAAAGCAACATCAATTGAGTGTCTAAAGTGATGACAAGCCACCACCGTGGTCCACGCCACCATGTCTGGATGTGCACTGATAAATTGTGACCAGACTGCACAGTTTGCACTAATGGTTAAAGGTTCCATGTTATGTTTTGTAGCTTTACAGTGTGATCTACGGTGGCATTATTTGGTTGAAAACAGTATACTCATGGAGATTACTGTGACTGAGATTTAAATCCTCTTGCTCAGTTATCAAGCATCAAACCACTAATCATTTTGAAATGTGCTTTTTTTCTGGTTCAAACATAAAAGATAAACGAGAAAGACTTTGTTTTTCACAGTTCACCTCTGTTTAGTGTCACTGGCTCTCTATACAGTTGAGATCAAAATTATTAACTCCCCATGAAAATCTGATTCTCTTCCAAATACTTCCCATGTTTCTTATTACAGTTTTGTATACTTGGAAACACTGCGATAACTTTGTATATTCTTTTGGTTTGTGTCCATCAACAATCCTTCTACTTAGACCTAAACTAATTTGTTTTATTTGTGGCATGATGCCTTTAACAGTAGATACCTCAAATGTTCAGTTTTATCTTCAGTTCACACACTTGGTGAGAGTGGTTTGTTTTCCTATAATAATTCTGTTTTTGTTTGCAAATAAAAATAACTTACTCTTTCTAAATAAAATCAACATGCTTTGAAATGCTCTGTTAAAAATCTGGCACTCTTTTAAACAGAAGTTGAGAAAAAAAAAACAATTCATAGGGAAGATAATTATTTTCTGCATCTCTTCACACGCTACACCTTTAAAGTCCAGCCTTTTACAACAAAGTGCATAATAAACATAATGTAAATTTTACTCAGAAGCCATTCTCGATTTAAACCTTAGAGCTGAGATTGTGTTTCTGACTTTTTTAAAGATCAGCAGAACCCCATCCCTGTGTGAGGAGAGGGTGATTCTCTTTCTGCCACTCACCCGGCAATGAATGAATGAACTCATAAACTTCTTCCACGTTCCACTTGGTGGGGTCATTGGGTAAGAAGTGCTGACCCAACGTCTGAGTGTCTCTGCTAGCGCAGCCGTCCTGATCCGAGACCCTGCTGGGCTGTCTGTGGACAGGGACCTGAGCCCGGGCCGGAGCCATGGGGCCTGAGCTCGCCGCTGACAGAGGAGACGGTGGCTCCTCATAGCTGGACATGTCAGAGCAGGGGCTGGACTCCTCCTGACTGGGCTGCGAGGGATGAGGTGATGATACTGAACCTCCCTGGGTCTGCTGAGGTGACAGACACAGCTTCTACAAAAAAAAAAAAAAGTCCAATGGATTCGTCATCAGTAAAAGCCTGCTGGGACATCGTGTTAATCTCAGCAAACATTACAGGGGCAATAAGTAAGATTTATACTGTATGGCTGTAATATACCGGCAGAGAGCTGGATCAATACCAATCCCTTAAACATTTGCCAGGTGCTGAGCCCTCAAGATTAGAAAACTCACTTCCAGGTCCAAAAGTAAGACTAAAGCACCCCCCACTGGAAGCCTCGGGACCATTCCCAAGATGTTACATAACAATTCATTTTGGCAAGTAAGTCTAAAAAGATTATTCAAGGCCATAAAATAATAATTTTGAGAACAAAAAATGCCATGTATCTCTTTGATAGGATTTCTGTTTCCTAAAGTACTTGTCACTGCTGTACAGAATTTTTTGTGCCAAATAATATGCTTCAATATCATGTTACACATGTGTGATCATGTGTTTATGGTCACCTCTAATATATCCTGCTCTTTTTGTACTACGCTCTTATTTCTCTAGTTTTAGAGTTCATTATTACACATTAAGCCTGTGTGTGTGTGTAACTCTTAAATATGAAGAGTGTGTCACAAGTCAGAGATTATATATGAAGACAGATTTTGCAAACCTGTGAATCTTGCAGGGTCATTATTTGCAAGACAACAACTAGATTCCTTTAGTGTTATGTTTATTTTTTGAAGTTTTGGTTTTTTCATCTCCACATCAAAAGTATGCATCAAGAAACTTCACGATGTTAGAGGTCCTGACATCTGGGCTCTTGAGAAAAAAAATGTTAAAAAAAAAAGTTATTTGAGTCACCAAAAATCCTGTCCAGAAAATCTGAAAACAACCTTAATTTAACTGCAGAGGAAGAAGCGCACAACTGATGTAAGTAAACTATTGTCATTACTCGTTATCTTTACCACCACTTTGTTTGCAGACACCAAATTGGATTCTGCTGCTATTTTTCTGCATAACTGACATCTGCCTTCATGCATTTATTTTCAGATTGGTAGAAAAAACACATCTATTGGTTGTTTATAATATTCACTAAGCATCATCCAGCATTAGTGTTCCCCACTGTGGGACTAAAAAAGGATTATCTTGTCTATTCTTCTAGCTTTGAGTATTTCCAGGGAAGAAAAGCTGACAGATTACCTAAAAGTGCCACTGCTGAATGGTGAATAAAACATTGCACATCCAGTTGCTTTGATGTCTAGACAACTTGTGCAGGATGAAAAATAAAATGGCCATTAATAGTTTTCCCATACGTACTGGCCACCAATAAATTCTGACAGACCATAGAGTATGCAACCACCCTTAACAGCAGAGGTAGATAAAGCACTGACACAAGCGATGAAGTTCATTAAAAAGCACGAAGCGTGAAGAGTGCAGGCTGTAAAATGTGCACCGAGAGTGGTATCTGGTATGAGTTAAAAGTCTTGATGAGGGCATTTACAACAATAAAGAGGAGTCTACCTGCTTCTTAGTCTCTATACTGGATCGACCCGGAGACCTGCGACGCCAGCGGTTTGACGGTTTACTCCTCTCTGGACGGAAGAGGCCCATTCGCTTTGTGCAGCCCACATTGTACCTGTTATACACAGAGGTCCATAATTACATTTTTTACAGCTAATAACATCACTTAAGATGATTTGAAAACAATGGTTAATTTACCTCTTTGCGCAAGCTGTAGAGCAGAATCTTTTCGAGCCCTTGAATGTGTAGGCAAAGTCAACCCAGCCGCAGTATTCACACGTCAGCCTCTCATCTTGCTCGCGTTCCTTTTCTGTAAAAAAAAAAAAAAAAAAAACAGCATCAGCGCATGCTTAAGTGTGTTGATTTGGTTTTTATGTGGTCTTCTTATGGCCTCTTTGTCGCTCTATCACACATGCTCTGATTTTATTGGACAGTGTTGTAACCACCGTCTTTTTGAGTGCACTTTGTCTGGATTATGACTGGTTATGACTTGTGAGGTCACATATCACAGAAATCCAAAATGGCTGGGGTATTTTTTCTGTTTTTTCAGGCCTGGCAGTATTGAGCAAGTTCAGATTATAACAGCTTTTACTCTAGCTTTCCATCTCAAGTTTATCTGAAAATCCAATAAACAGGGACTTGAGGCTGTTAACAGGGCTCTCTGCTGTATTCTGTCCTTGGTGATCTTTTCAATTTCACCCCAAGTCCTTCCCATACCCTTGATCTCACTGTCTAGCATCCTTCTCTACATCTCCTTTCTTCTTCCCATTTTCCTTCTACCTTCTGATGGTTTCCATGTCAAAGCTGTCTTGGTGATGCTGTGTTCTTTTTCTGAATGTGTGTCCCAACCCCTTGAATTGGCGTTGTTTTGTGTGGGTCATGATGTCTGTCTAAATTCCTTTAGTATGGCATGTTGTTTGATATTATAGTTGCCTAATAGATATTGCAGATTTGGCCTTTTTTGAGTTATTCTCCAGCATTCTGCCCCAATCATCAAGACTGAGAGAACATTGCTTTGATATATCTTAACATTTGTTTTTTTGCTAATGTTACTAGACCTCTATATTTTATTTAGCTGTTAGTTTTCATAACATGGGACCTTTAAAAAAACAGCACTGAAGAAAACTTTACTAAAATTATAGACTAAAGGAGCGCCAACTATCAACATAATAATTACATTTACTCCTTATACTGCAGGTCATTCCATGAAGACAAAGCCAGAATCTAGAGGTTTTCTCAGTTTCTCGGCTTTGATCATATTTGCATTTTACCAGTTTTACAAGTGTTAGCTTAAAAACAAAATGATAAAGGCGCCTTCAGATCTTACATCATATTTAGCAAGATCTATGGCAAATTATGTCTAGATATAATAAAACTACACAACACAGAATTGAAATGTGAGTGCAATGAAGTAAAAACTAGTGAAAAAATTAGCTTTTTTCAAATTTTTTCAAACTTGACCTCAGCAGCAGCTGTTTATACGGTTTATATGGATACATATCACTGATTTTCCTTGATTTCTTGGGATGTTTCAACTCAGTCTGCTGGAAATCAGCAATAGGTGTAATCCTGAGAATACATACTAATGATGACATTTAGCTCAAAGGACCAAACTTCAAAAACAAAATGAGAACTTTCCAGTATTTATAATAGACCCTTAGAATTATGCACTGTGTCAAGAATTAATAAGGGTTGTACAGTATAAGGATGTTTCAGAAGAAAATGCTTCATATGAACTGTTAGGTCAAGTAAGCTGGACATGAAATGATGTGTATATGATGGGAATGATTAATGACATTAAATCTGAGGCATTCTTATATTAACAGAGTCACCTTTTTGTTTTATGTGGTGAACTCAGATGATGCATTTTACATTCATTAGCTAAAGAGAAAAATTATATTCCCTTTGGAGTTGCCTCTATGGCTTTGTGATCACTTAAAGTTCAACATTTTATTCACTTGTTGCTGTTGTTCCGTTTGCTGTTCGGTGCTGTACAGCTGGTTTTCAGCACTTTGACACAAACAGGTAAAAGTACAAAAGAGCAGACAATGTGCTGTCTGGTGTCTGGTGATAGCTCCCTGTAAAAACTTGTCCTTTTCACCTTCTTAAATTGATCAATTATAATTGCTCAAGTGATTTACAAGTTGGAAATTTCTACTTTGATTTACTGACGTGACTTCATTTGGATGAGAAGATGTTTCTACTTCAGCTCCAATTTCGATAAGGCAGATGGTCAGATCATTAGCAACTTTATTCTCCTTACTTTTTAGTCACATAAGGTATTGTGTGTAGCCTGAAAATCAGATTTCTGTATCGGAGAACAAATGTTCCCTTTTATGCCAATTTCCACTAAGTCTACACTTGATAGAGTGAATCACAACTATGCATCTGATGTGGGGAGGTTCAGATGTACATAGTTTGATGCAAAGGCAGGCTACCCCTTGTTTGCCCAGCTTTTTTTTTGACTGTTCTGATTAGCTGTAGGTCTGTTCAGTGTCATCCAGAGCTTGACATTCAACAATAAACCGCAAGGGCCCAAAATAATTCTCACCAATGAAGAATTACTGTGTTTAATAGGCTAGGATCAGCACTGGAGTGAGTTTGAGACACTTTTTGCTATTTTCATTTATTTTAACGCTTTCTTGTACACAAACACAATATAACACATACTGATGAGACCAGAATCTGTCCTAGTCTAGTTCCTCACCTGGCTGGTTCAGGTCCTCAGCCTCAGAGTCAGAGTTTCCGGTATTGCTGACAGGGGTTTTGTCTGGGTCTGAGGAGAGTTGATGATCCAGCTTCTTTGGGCTGTCGATAAGGATGGGCAGACGCTCCACCTGGTGATGTGTACGAAATATTTACAAGACCAAAATACAAAACTCAAGCACCTAGAATAATAATGAATAAGAGTGAATAAGACAAATTGAGAATTACTCATCAGCAGCATCAACATGAAAGGCATTTTAAGCACTGTATTGTCTGAATATAAGCTATGGTACAACTGAAAAACAACTGCTAGTTATCTCCAATTTGACTGCCAAACGAGGCCACAAAATACACTTCTGATCAGTTTCCCTGTTGTACATTATAATGATATAAAAAATAAGGTGAAATTATTAGACTTTAAGAATTCATTGAGGGGAAAAATGACAAAAGTTACATTACATACTTGATTTCCTAATGTGCACTCATTTGAGGGACTCTATTCGGGGGACTGAATAATTTTGAGACTGTAACAAGTCATTAAAAGTGGCAAATTGCGTGGAATTTGAAGAAACTCCTTGTAATATTAGCAGTGTTGAGCTATGTAAATCATTTGGGTTAATATGTTTATCATCAATGACTAAAAATGTCTGAATTTTGCCAGTAATTTTAATTTCAAGTGCAACTATATATTTTTAAGCAGAAAATAACTTGCTGTTTTTTTTTTATTTAATTTTGCATTCACTTTTCAACTGAATTGACAAAACAAGGCTTTTAGGATGCCAGTGTCATCTCCTAGAACCTATAATGGGTAGTTTTTCAGTGCTGTTTAAAATAACATTTCATTGGATAGTTGCTCTGCTCACTGATACAGAAAATATTCACTACATATGCTACAACACATTCATTCATAGTATTCATTGATGATACTAGTTATGAGTTAAAGCCTAAATTTAAAATACAATATGACTATGTGAAAGAGCTGTTGACGCCTTATGATTGTGTACTGACACAGATGAGCATTTACACCACATGTCCAGTAGGAGGCAGTGAGTTCACAGTCTGCACGTGTAAACAAGTACTTGTTGTTCACTATAAAATATTTGCTTTTCTGTGATTAATGAAGATGGGTTTACTGAAATGCCAACCTCGGGCTTACAGATTTAGAGGATAAGAAATGAAACATCACGTCCAAAGTAGATGTAACAGACTAAGAGGGATTTTCGGGTCTGAGATAATTGAAACACTGCAGCTTATAACAAACACACACCTTCATCCATCTGTTCTGTGTCACTGCCACAGAGTCCTACCTCACGATAATTAATGACTTATTCAAACAGAAGCCGGGAGCTGTCACTTCTACCAGTACCTGAGGTTAGTGTTTGCCTTCTGACAGCTCCCTGCAGGCAAGTGCACTGGAGAGCGCACTCGTTTTAGCTTGTTTATTGTGTCTCGCTGCCTGTAAAGCTCATATCGGTTACTCACACACACAGGGAAGGGCTCGGCTCCCTCCTGGATGACAAAGCCTTCGATGACATGCGTGAGGACCTGGGGTTTGACGATGGCCTGGGGCGGTTTGTTTTCTCCATTCTGTGGCGTGCTGCCCGTCACAGTGGGCGCCTCACTCTCATTTCCTGAGGTCATGGCTGGAGGCGGGGTCCCAGGTGTGGTACTTGGCCTCTTGGTTGTGCCCCCTCCTGATCAAGGAAGACAATATAACATCATGTAGGCTACTTTATGAATGAAAACATGCAGCTTTACTAAATATTTGTCAGTTGGTCATTTGGGTGAATTGTTCCACCTCCAAGGAAAAATACCAGAAGACCACTCTCTCAGTAGGTCTGATAAAGAGCTGCATTGATGAAAAGTCAAAGACCTAGATGACCACCCAGGGCACTCTCACAAAGCATCCACATTTACTCTGGTTTTTGTAAAAGAATTGGCAAATTGACTCTTTTTTCACAATGCAAGTGTAAAATTAACATTTTAACTATTCAACTTTGTGACTACCTGCTAGACCAGGGGTGCACCTGCCCTGCTTGTTTTCCAACTGCTCTACCAACTGTTAATGACCTGGATCAGGTGTGTTCAGTCACTCAGAAGATGCAAGATACAGCAGGTAGGGCAGAGACAGTTGGAAAACAAGCAGGGCAGGTGCTGTTGAGGACTGGAAATGGGCACCCGAGTGCTAAACTCAGATTGACACGCAGAATAAAAAAAATAAGTAATCTTCTATCCCTTTAAGAAAAAACTGATTAATCACTATGTCTCCTTCAACAGTTGCACTCTGCCAATAGAAGGCGCTAGGGCGCCACCCAGCCCATCTCACATGAAGACAAGGAAGAGAAGAATTACTGTATTTTCCGGGTGATATGTCACTCTGGAATGTTAGTCACACAAGCCAAAAAATGCATAATGAAGAAGAAAAAAAAAAAACGTGTATTAGTCACTCTGGAGAACAGGTCGAATTTGTTCAGGGAACGCGCTTGATGCCAGAATCGAGAGCTCGCAGCTCGCCTCCCCACCTCACCGGGTAAGCGAGGGCGCCGACACGTTTGGTGTTAAGCTGATGGCAGGTATGGTTGTTACCAGTAATGTCTACATTTTAAATTGTTAATAATACAGATGCAGCAGATAAAGTTACACAAGCCTGGAGCGATGTCTAGCGGCTGTCAGTGTGGGGGTCATAACAGTGACAAACTCGAAATATTTTAATATATTCGTCACTCCGGTATATTTATCGCTCCCCTAGTCAGACAGTGCAAAAAAACCACAACGTGTAATCCGGAAAATACGGTACATAAAATAATTTTACAAAGACATGGACATTTAAATAAACAAGCTTATACAGTCCATGTCAACCGTATATAATCTGCATTCATATGTAGTTTAAAAATGTTCATGGTCATTTACAGCGAGTGAACGGTCAAGCGGCACATTTCCTGTTCCTCTGGGCCGCAAAATTTTTCACCATAGACTCCTTTTATAAATGGTGCATGCGCAGTAGGCCCTCCTCCAATACAAAAGATAGAGGAATGCTGGCACCTGCACCTTTTGGGTTGCTGGCCAACAGCTCCAAATCCGGGAAACGGAAATTCGCTGTGGCTCGTGGTTTTGTTTACAGTCATTTGGAGGGGTGTTTTTTGCATGAAGAAATCCAATTTGGTTCTGTCCATAAAAACAGAACCATCCATGTCAAACAACAAACCCAAGACAGAAAGAAATTTCATATGATCTTTGTCAAGACGCTAGTATGAGACAAAGGCTTGGTTAACTGCTTGTGATGAGGCTGGGACTTTATTTTGTTTTTCCTGCCTCCTGTTTTAACTACCGAGAACCGAACAAGCAAGGATACGATCACATAACAGATTTAAAACATTTTCCTGAAAAACACATTAATCAAGTTTTTTTTCCCCACATACACTGTGAAAGTCATCTTTGAATTTTGAGGTTTTTAATAGAGTCTGATGTAAAATAAAAGCTGTGTAGATATAAATCTGCTCAGTGTGACTAGTCTTTAGAAATACTCACAAGACCATATGATAAACAAACTGCTGTAGATTTTGGTCATTTGTAACATTACTAGTCATAACCATTATAGTCAAGCTAAATAGAGCCAGTAGAGGTTTCACATTGTGCAATTTTAATATCCACTGTACAGGTGCTACAGATGTAAATCCAAGTGTTCAAATATGGGACCTTAAAAAAAAAGGAACTGAATAAATTCTGCTTACAGTTGTTTAAATATGAAATATTCTGTGGTTTCTTCCTCTTATTTGACATTAAAGTGAATATTTTTGACTTGTGAACCAAACAAAACATTCAAGGGCACATTCATTTTCTGTATGTTTAGCAGTACGACTCTGAAACTGTCTTGTTTTCCGAACCTCAGGAGTCAATTATCCTTGATATTCACTAAATGACAACTAATTAACATGTTTATTTACAGAGTTGTTGCTACTGCTATGTGTTTGTTTACTGAACGTATGCTTGTTACTGCTGCCTGTCATTCAGATTGCCCCCAGGGATAGCGCACAGCAAATGTGTTTGTACCTGCTGATTGTGTTTATTTCTTGCTGAAATGTGTTTTATAAAAGGGAGTCTAAGCTCAATGGGATCACTTAAATAATACATATTAAATCAAACAAAACAATGAACAAAACATTTTTTTGACTTTCAACAGATGGTCAGGCAAAACAAAAATCCATTTACAGAGTCTGCTATGGCATATACACTACCAGTCAAAAGTTTGGACACATCTTGTCCTTCACTGTTTTTTTTCTTTATTTTATCATATTGAACATTGTACAGTAATACTGAAGACATCCAAAGTGTGAAAGAACATGCATAGACTAATGTAGTAAACAAATATGTGTTAAACAACCCAGAACACTATGATGAAACTGACTCTTGTGAGAATTGTACTGAGTGTCTAAGGCTGGAAATTCTAATAAACTCACTTTCTGCAGCAGATGTAGCCTCTGGTCTTTCTGTCTCAGGACAGTCCTCATAAGCACCAGTTGCACCGTATAGTTTGATGGTTTTGGCCACTGCACTTGCGAGACACATTCAGAGTTCTTGAGCTTCTCGCACTAACTGACCATCATTTGTTCCAGGAATGATGGACTGTCTTCTGTATTCCCTGCCATAATATGAATTTGTACTGTAGTTGTAGTGGCGCTCATTCAGACGTTGACTCTAGCCACCCTTCCTCTGCACAATACAACAGATGGTAATAATTTCTTGATGAGACAAACCTGTGAATTGAAAACCATTCTACCTGACTACCTTGTGAATCTTATGAGAGCCATACATGCCATAAATGTTCAAAGCTTTCATCAAAGCTAAGTGTGGCTACTCTTAACAACCTAAATTATAAAACGTGTTCTGGGTTGTTTAAGATTTTCGGTTTACTACACAATTCAATACATGTTCTTTCATAGTATGGATGTCTTCAGCAATAATGTACAATGTTGAAAATAATAAAGAAAAACACAGAAGGCGAGGGTGTATCCAAACTTTTGACTGGTTGTGTATACACCTCATATTATCAAAGTCATGAAAATAAGCTGATGACAACATTTATGAAAACAGAATAAAAGACACAACTGCGGTCTCTTAAGTCAACACATAACCCAAATGTTGTCAAATTAGTAAGATAGGAATAAAAATAAGTTATTACGAGTCAATTCACAGTATCAAATTATGTTAAAGGCTACAAAGTTTAGGGTGTGTTTTACTTCCACTATATTCAGTAACGTGCTTTTAGTGCATCTGCATCGAAAGTGAAATCATGACCATCTTCTGTGGCTGTTTTAAATCCGATTTCTGTTTTCGACGGTACAAAAACAACAGCGCGTCCTGACCCACGGACAGATTACCGATCAATACTGCACTAAGTCCGTCATACTGTATCACTCCCATCAACACGAGCACGTCTTCGCCTTTCCACTAAAACCCGTGGGTCTAAAGTAAACAGCAAAGCCCCGCGGTGGTTTTTGGTCTTAAATCTATTAGTGCTGAATTAGAAGAGTTTTCTTACCGCGCCGACTTTCGCTATTTTCAGACACAAAACATGCGCGCTTCGCTCCGCGTTTGTTGTTGTTGCACTGATCCGACACAGACACGGATCTACTCCTGCTGCTGGTGAATGTGATGAGGTTTAAGCTACAGCGCCACCGTTTCAGAGCCATAAATAAATGAAAACCCTCCTGCAGAGTCCGCCTCCGTTTCCTCCCACTGGGAACAGAGCGGCCTGGTCACGTGACTGACTGAGACACACACACAACCCTCGCATGAACACACTACAGTATTACACACTACGGTAGCGGATCACACGCAGCCAAGTGTGGAGCTGTGTAAACACCAAGGAGGCGTAAATCACCGAGGATGCATGTGAGGATTTTATACTGGAATTATTAGAGCTCTTTTCATTCATATTGCACTCCTAGCAGGTCAGTGGGGAAACGCTTCTGGGACCCCCAATGCAAGACATCCAGTTTTTATTTTAAAATGTTTTATCTTCATGTTTACGGTCTGTGCAATACCCCCCCCCCACCACACACACAGCCACAATAAAACTCTTTCCTTTAGATAATTTGCAGCTCTTTTGTCTCTAAAAATCCTACAATACAGTAAGTAATGGCAGGTTTGTCATTTTGGTTAGTTTCTGTTTTTTTTTTTTACTATTTTGGTCATTTATGGATGAAGATTTTGTTGATTTTGATTTAGTGCTTATTTTGTCTATTTGGATGTAGTGTTGTGAACGATAGCATATACTATTAAAGTCGACTGCTTTACTCATTTTTTTAAGTTTACTTTTTTGTCGCTTGTTTCTTTTCATTCACTTGTTTATTTTCTTCAGTTTCTTAATTATTTTGTTCATTTTTGTGCAGTGTCTTGATTATTTTCTCAATTTTCTTGACTATATTTTTCATTTTGAACAATTTTGTGATATTTTGTTCATCTTTACTCAATTTCTTAATTATTTTGTTAATTTTTCATGATTATTATTATTTTATCGCCATTTTGTTGCTTGTTTTTTCTCATTTTAATGTTTTGTTCACTTTCCTTTTATTTTGTTCAATTTTTCTGATTTTTTGAATATGTTTGTTCTTAAACCTTGTTCTGGTTATTTGGTTAATTTTTGTGCATTGTCTTGATTATTTTCTTAATTTTTGTCCATTTTCTTGAGGATTCTGTTGATTTTTAACTATTTTCTTGATTATTTTCTTAATTTTTCTTGACTATTTGGTACATTTTTACTTTTCTGTTGCTTATTTTTTTTCTCATTTTTGTTTATTTTACTGTTTTCTTCATTTTTGTTCACTTTCTTCATTATTTGGTTTTATTTTGCTCATTTTCTTGACGACTGTTTTTTCTGGTTCATTGGTTCATTTTTTCACATTGGCTTGATTATTTTTCTTGATTTTTGCTCATTTTCCTGATTATCTTGTTCATTGTTACTGGCTTTCTTAATTAGGTTGGTAATTGGGTTTGCTATATCATTTCCATGTCTGTTCTAATGTTTTCAGTATTAATGTACAATGTTGAAAATAACAATTTTTAAAAAATGATATTTTTCACTGGTAGTGTAGCTGCACTTCTGCTGCAAGTTCAAGCAGTGTAGCAAGAACAAGCAGCCTCACTAAGGCCTTTTGTGGAAATGCAATGTACTGGTGCCAAAACCAAGTCGAGTTGACACCACACTGTTATTTCATTATGCTAGGAAAATTACCTAGTTTGCTCATATTGCAACAAAGTCTTGTCTAACCATTTAGCAGTGTATCTCATTTGGGCTTACTTTCTCTCAGTTTAGGTGTTCTTGACTACAACACTAATGAAGAGACAGACTTGAAATTATAGTTTACATTATGTATGTGTATAAAAGGAGAAATCTTGTGACTCAACAGTTAGTTATGGTTATAGTGGGTGTTATACCACAGGTTGACTGGTTCTCCCACTCTGTGGCTGAATCAGAATAAAAGTCAATTGGTAAGGGGAGGGGAAAAAAAAAAAAAAAAAAATCAACTCAGTGAATTTTTCTTTCCCTTGTGCTCGACTGCACATTACACCCAACTCTTTGGCCAAAAACAACCATTTGTGGCTTTGCAGAATGTGTCGCTTTACAAGAAACACAGCATTTTCAGCAACTTAGGAGAATAATAATTACTGAATCTGATCCATCTCGGCTTTTATAACTAAAATAAATTACACTGTTGCTGCTACATCTACTGAATGATGATGCATTTTGTTTGAGTATCACAGATTTTTTTATTACTTTGTGCATAATGACACATCAGAACTTGCTTTAGCCCCTTTGAGCCAAAAAAATCTGGCTGACAAACAAACAAAAAAGTAATAGCAATCACACTCTTGACTGACAAATCTACTTTTAATTTCATAACTTGGATGTTTTCTCATCAAACTATCATAAGCACAGTCTAATGATCAGAGCCAAGAAGTCATAGGTTTCATTTGGACAACAGCCACCTAGTCAGTCATCAGTATTTTTAAAATGTCCTCAGAGAAAAGAATGAACCCCTGCTATCACTTTGTAAATGACTGAATAACATTTATTAGGTCTCTCAACATTATGACAAGTCTTTTCTTTACAAGCAGCAGCACCACCTATCCCCAAGACTGAAAGGATGTAGATGTTATAGTGCTCAATAACCATGGCAAGTTTCAAGCAAACAGGTTCAGACAATTTCGAGCGATCACCTTGACGTGGCAGACACACTACACAACTTTCACAGTCATTGCCCATTTTGAAAAGACTGAGTACAAATAAACCAACTGATTTCACAAAAAAAAAAAAATCAGCTGAAAACTGAAAGACAAACCATTTGACAAACCAACTGAAGCCGAATGAATGCATCAAACTGTGGTGAGAGTGACCATGTCTACGAGAGCGACAATTTAAAGGGAAAACAAACACGGAAGACAAACGGCTCACTGTTGCCGTTGTCTGCGCAGCTATCTGCTCTGAGAAATCCAAAAGAAAAAAATGGGTATGGCTGTTCAAAAACGTTTTGATGTTCCCGCTCAGGGTGTCCCCCAGAAAACTTGTTAAGCCCAGTGGCAGGGTGGCCCAGTTGCGAAGCATGTTTTTTGTGAACTCAGAAACGCTTAAAAAATTCTAAGAGTCGTTTGTAAAAATTGCAATTTTACAGAGTCTGTCAATTTGTTTGAATTATTTACCATGTAACCTACACTGCCTGGCCAAAAAAAGTTGCCACCTGGATTTAACTAAGCAAATATAGTAAGAGCATTTCCACACACACAGTGTGAAGAGAACTCAAGGGATTGGAACTGAACAGCTGTGTCGCCTCAAGAAAACCACTAATCAGTGAGGCTAACCAGAAAAAAGGCTTCAATTTACTAGGGAGCATAAAAATTGGACTCTGGAGCAATGGAAGAAGGTCATGTGGTCTGATGAATCCAGATTTACCCTGTTCCAGAGTGATGGTGCATCAGGGTAAGAAGACAGGCAGATGAAATGATGCACCCATCATGCCTAGTGTCTACTGTACAAGCCTGTGGGGGCAGTGCTATGATGTGGGGTTGCTGCAGTTGG
>JAQQAE010006289.1:0-16823 GCA_029823295.1 Pseudamia nigra
GGGGGGGGGGGGGGTGGGGGGGGGCTGCACCCCAGCTGGGATCGGGTAAGGGGATTGGAGAAGAGTGGGGTGGGGGTGGATCCCACTCCTCTCATCACAATGCAAATTCCACAGGGCTCTCTCATCCGCTTCTGTCCCGGGACCCGGGAACGCAGGGGTTAACGTGGTGACGTGGTGCTCCTGAAGCGGTGACCTACGGGGGCAGCCTGTGGTGGGGTGGGGGCTGCGAGGGGAGAAACAGGAGAAAGCCGAGGCTCAAGTCCTGTTTGAGAAAGAGAGAAGGAGACTCCAGTCGGCCCGCATTTCTGCAATTTTTCCCAAGCTTCGCAGTGCGTCCACTCCGCTTCTTCGGCATTCATCTCATGTGTTTTATGCATAGGTATCCACTTCAGTAAAACTCATTCTCCACTGTTTCCTGGTGTGTGCTTTTAACCTGTGATTCTCTGCGCTCCTGTCTTTGTTTCTTTAGAGAAACAGCCACAGACTGAGGCAGAATTCCCTCTCTGTCGAGCGAAATACATTTTTACGCACAAACTTGTCTGGATCGTTTGGACTTGATCAAAGGCTTCTGGGGAAGACGCATAGAAAAAAGGCGTGGACTCTTTAACGCCTCGTGCTAAAATGTTTATAGTGCTTTTAGTTGAAGCCGTGTTTCATGACAGCGTTGTCTGCGTCGGTCATCCTCAGCAGGCGAGGAGAACAAAACTGCCTCTGACACTATAAATAGGAATTAATATAACTGGTAATGGAGGATATTAAAAAGGTGGGTTAACCGTGACCTCCAGCATTAGGCACAGAACTATATAGGAATACAAACAAGTATCACTTGATTGGTCGTTTTCATGCAAACTTATCTCACTTATTCCTGAAATTGATCTGAGTTTGATATGGCCTCAGACGTTCACTAGTTTTACGCACATGGCGCGTAAAAATAGCTCGATTAACCAAAACTGTGGTGCGTTTTTACGCATAATACCCAAGATTGAAACTTAAGTGAGTGATGGAGCGAATCTCACATATATAATAACATATGGAGTGATAAAGGCCTCCCCCTCCTCCACCACCTTCCTTACACATAGATCCCAAACAATACTGGCCAAAGGAGAGGTGTGTGTGTGGGGGTGTGTGTGTATATAGTCTACTTTTTGGCCATTTTTTTGGGATGGAAGTGGGTGTATTCCCTCACAAGCATGCTTGATGATGTCCCTTTTCCCCCTCCCCTGATAAAAAAGAGAAAATGCAAGAAAGCTCCCAGACGAGACGGTAGAGTGCATGGGAAATCGAGGTAGAGAGTTTTCATCGGGGGGTTTCTCCATCAATTTTCTGTTTAATGTCAGCGTTTCAGCTCCATTGTGGGAGAGACAGGACGCGTCATCCACACATAAATTTGCTATTATAGAGCCTTATGGAGACTCGCAGCCACTGGATGCGGTGTTTGGAGTCGGGAAAACCCCTCCGTGGAGAAATTCAGCCAGCGTGAAGCACTATTTAAGTCCATACATTTAAACGAGCTCTGGTTTGGATTCGAGTTTGGTGCCATTTTTGGTTTTTAGAGCGTATTTTCTGCAAAGTACACCCTTACGCACAAATGTGGGAGTTGCTCGTTTTGTAGGTAGGTATTTAATTTTGGCACTATTTCAAAATCAATGCATTTAGTTCAGTTTTACGCATATCCACCTGGTCAGTTTGTGCATATTTTGCAAATTCACATTTTTATTTGACGGTTTGATGCTTTAAAGAGCTTGACGATATATGGGGTTGAATATACAGTACTGTATTTTATGTGCCGAGTTCAAATAAGGTTTATCAGTTATGGAGCACGGAGCAGTATTTGGCACGGACGCGCACACACACATCCTCGCACTCCACACACACACACACGATTCTGCCATATGGGTCGTTTTCATCGCGCTTGGTGTTGTAACGTTTATTTGTGACGTATTAAGTTACATTTACTGGTAATTTCAAATTGCTGCGTCACACTGCTTGTTCCTTCTCTTTGCGTCTTCCTTAGATTGGTTCTGTCTCTTTCTCACACACACACATAAACACGGAGAAAACTGCTTTTGGCAAAACCTCTGACCTATGGCGAGTTAGGTCACAATTTTCATTTGGGACGTGGCTCATGGATCAGCTTTAAAAACCAAGGGAAGGGATGTGATTGATCATCTTTATGGATACTATTGAGGCGCATCTCCAATTCTCTTTATTTATATGTCCTCAGCGTTTTCTGTTGAATGCATGTGGTTAATATCCTGCCTTGTGGTCAGATACATTCGCGCACACAGAAATGTAAGTTCCTGTTCAGTTTGTGTTTGAATGAACATAAAGACGTAGTGCAGCAAAATAAACTTAAAGGCGTCACTGTCCAGTTTGGGAAACACCTGCTGTAGTTGGAGTCAACTCTCAAACACGCAAATATAAGGAAATCATTGTAAAATGTAAATATTTCTATTTAATTGAATTTGGACGTGTGGTAAATTGTAGCAAATTTCCTATTACGCAAAAACTGCAGCACTAATCTCTATTTCTTATTGTTATTATTATTATTAAATGACAGTTGGTTTCATAATAACACATTCAGTCTCAACTATAAATTCAAATTCGTGGTTTGGTGAATTTTCATCCAATTTTGCATCTGACCAGGGCACCAATTATCTTAAATTATCATCAGGTCAAACTCATTTTAACATGCAGTGCGCCATAATGAAACCAGTCCACCATTCGCTTGTTGTAATATTGTTGGGAAAATGTATGGAAAAATGTCGATTCCTGTTCGTCTGTGGGTTAAGTTTCTTGAAGTATCTCACATACACGCTCACAATTTTTGACCCTGAGAAGCAGCCTCATATGTGTGATATTTGTTATTACACTTTCCAGTTTACAGCCATAAGATGCTCTGCTTGTGAGCCGCGATCAGGCATAAACCCGCAGAGGTTTTATTATAAGAGATCCATGTGCGTCTTTTCGCCATGCACTGCAAGTGATCCAGTACGTTTATAAAGAAGTGACAGCGGGCTGAGGTGCTGTGTCCCATGCCAGCCATAGGACACATTTAATCCCATTATTTTAGTGGATAATATCAACATCTCACCAGCTGTTATGAGTCATGTTTGAGTATAAAGTGAACACAAACTTGCATAAATCCACGTAGGACTGCGCAAGCTCAGGCGGTTCATGATCAAATGATAATTAAAGCCTCCACCTGCGTGTTTTGATGGTCCATAGCTGCTGGTGCTTTCATGTCACCCATACAGACCTGGTGGTAGCGGTGGTGGTGGTGGTTCCAGCCGGATATGTGACTCTGTTGCAGGTACTAATTTTGCGACCATGACTAGTCCCTCTGTCACCACCACCAACATCATCATCTTGATCTAAAGGTGTTTGAAGACGAGAAAACAGTCATAATTCAAAGTTTTAACATCACGAAACGCTGCATTTTCTCTTTTATTTTTCATGCCAACATTTCACACTTCATGAGTTTCTCAGCAACCTATTTGTCAGGATGATCTGAAGTAGCAGCATCTGCACACAGAGAAGAAAAGGTCATGTTGTTTGAAACTTCATCATGCCTTTGTGTCGTTTTATAGCTGGCATTTTTGTTGCTACTCGCAGTGCCACCCAGAAGAAAAGATCAGCCCTGACCACTGCTGCTAAAGAACAACCTTGTTTTCCAAAGCGCATAACAGGCTCCAGAGTTCTAGTGCTACACCCCGCATGCTTTCTACTCTAATATGCCTATTGTCTCATGGGGTTCCACCACTTTTAGATAGCCGGGGCGTCTCTCTGGTGAACGACCCTGTTTGGAAATTCACATCATTTAAGGGCTAACTGAACTATCTAGTGAGAATAGGATGATAACTCTGTATGTAGGGCCTCCCGTGGAGACAGCCCCCCAACTGGATCCCAGCTCTGAAAATTAGGTTATTTATTTATTTTTGTCATTGTAGTCTTAATTAAACATTCAAAGTTGATTTATTTATAGCTGAAGACAGAAACACCTTCAGCCAAGGGTGTAGATTTTGTCTGAATATTGGGTGGGACAAAAAAACAAAATGAGTAAAAATGAACAAAATGATTAATAAAATGAGTAAAAAAAATAGTAAAATAACGCACAAAATTTAAAAAACGAACAAAACAGTTAAGAACATTAGTGGAAAAAAACAAAAAATACTCAAGAAAATGAATAAAAATTAATAGAATAATTCAAATGATGGGCAAAAATGAACAAAATAATCGGGAAACTCAACAAAATGAACAAACTAACCTAAAAAGTGCAAACAAAATAGTAAAAAAAATAGTAAGATTGAAAAAATAATCAAGAAAGTGAACAAAAATGATCAAGAAAAAAATAAAATGAGCAAAAATATGAAACAAAATGAGTAACAATATACTAAACAATCAAGAAAAAAATAAAATTAAGAAAACAAGCAACAAAATGGACAAAATAATCAAGAAAAAACTGAAGAAACAAGTGAATGAAGTGAAACAACTGACAAAATAAACTTAAAATGAGTAAGGCATTCAATTTTAACACCAACAATCCATCAAAATGAACAAAACAGGTGCTTGATCAAAATGAACAAAATATTCTAAAAATTAATATAAATGAACAAATAACCAAGAAACTTAGATGAACCCAATGCAACTCCATGACTGACAGCAGGAATTTTAGAGACAAAAAAACTACCTACCATCTAAAGTAAAGTGTTTTATTGGGACAAATGCTCATTTTACAAATATGATAACCCCCCCCCACCCAAAATCCCCCCCGAATCTACGTCTATGCTTTCAGCTTTACACTTTTTAATGCTCCTGAATTTGAATGAAGGATGAATTTGCTCGATACATTTTCCTAATCTAGTGCTACAACAGTGTGGTGCATAGGTGGAAGGTGTGGGTCAGTGTAAATGATGCTTGTGGGGTTATTTATTTAATTTGTGGCACCCGGGAAGGAAGGGAAAGAGTTGCTCGTGCAGCCCGGGGTGGACAACAGCATAGCGGGGTTTGTGGGCTATAGTGGCCGCGCGGAGGAAGAGGCTCGTCTCGCTCACGCTCGTATACGCACGCACGCCGACCGGTATGTGCAAGGGAGGAGGAGAGAAGGAAGCGAAGAAGGGAAGGTGGAAAAGTGTCAGTCAGGAACGCTTCATTGCTCGAGGACAATCCGCGCGCAGGAACCGGTCTGTTTCAAGAGCAATCAGTCAATCCGCATTAATTATCCCCCCCCCCAACACACACACACACACACACACACACACACACACCACCCCCACCCAGTATAGGGTAGCTCGCGCTGGCACACGGACCGGAGAAGGCTGCGGTGCGCGTGTTATGCTTTCTCTCTCACGCTCTCTCTCTTCTTTTCTCCCCTCACGCGCCCCCCCGCGCGCGCGCACACACACACCACCTTTTAAATGAAAAAAGAGCCAATAAGAATCAAGCTATAAAGGGCTTTTCCTTGTCGCTAAATAAATGAAATGCAGTTTTCTGTTTTAAGTGCAGGACGCCTTTTGTGCGCTGCAGAATAGGATTCTTTATTGTCCCTCTGTCATTAGTGTTAAGGACAACACTGAACAGGGAAGTGCTTTCAAACAAACTGAAGGCCTGTCTTTCATACAATAAGCAAATCCCCATCGACTTATTTGGAAATATGCGGTATGACGTGTTTCTGAAGTTACGGCGCTGTCATGGTTAAAGCAGCAAGGAATTATGTTTTTAATAAGCTAATTAATTTTTGATAACAGGGTAATTAATTGTGTAAAAAAAGGTGAGATTTGATTTGAAGGAGACATACTGCGCCACTTTTAAGAAGTTAATTTAATTCTCACGTGCATTCTAAATTTCAGCTCAAAATACTAGAGAACCTTCATTTTACCATGTTCATTTACTGGTTTTCAGCCCTGTAGCAAACGGTTTAAGTTAAATGAGATCCTGCTGACTATGCCATTTTCCTGTCTATGCCATGGATTCCTTCCTGTGACACATTATCCCAGGAGGTTAGGATGGTTCTGGTGGGTCTAGTGGTCCTGAAACAGACTGAGGACAGTGACTGCACATTTGTGACATCACAAATACACAGAAAAGCAAACCGCTTTTACTCAGGACCAGTTATTTGAAAATGGACTGTGAGTGTTGTTGTCCTTCAAGGGAGAATTTTGATTTTCAGAATTTTTTTAAAACCCCAAAACACAGTACGTTAATTTTCCACAACATATCTCCTTTTAAATATATATATATATATATATATCCAGCATTATATTTTAATGATAGTTGGCACAAACAACAAGGAGAAGTTGGTAATATGGTTATATTTTCGGAGGTGGGTGGGGTGAGGGGGCGTGTGCGTGTGTGTATGTGGACACGTGGTGGCTGGATCCCACTGGAGAGCGCAGGGCTTTGGAATGCTGCTATGTAAATGGGTAAAGAGGGTAACGATTATCTAATTACAGACGTGATAAATCTGCTCGCTTTGGCGTTATTTGATTTGAATTATATATGTATCAATTAATTCCACTGTATAGATGAAAGCCTCGTTTTCCTCGACGCAGGCAATTTATAAGCTTGTCCGTGGGCTGCAGGGCCAAGCTTCAGTCTCTCCCTTTGTCCAGTGGATTTTTGTCTGCACGGGTTGGACCAAAAGCAACGGATACAGTGTGTGTTTTAACGTCAAGCGACATCAGCGCAAACAGCCTGCATACTGGATAAGGTGCATGTTCACTGTAGACAGATGTGGACAAGGTCAGCTAAAAATATAGGTTAAAGTGTGTCATGGTGTGCTTTCATGCAGTCACATGATTATGAAGGTCTTTCCATAAAAATAGAAATAAAAAAAAGACTGTACATTTGTGGAGCCCATATTTTAGTATGCATTCATTCTAGTTTGCCTCACCTAGTAAGAAAGGATCTCTCTGTATATGTTTGTGACGTTAGAAAAATTAATTAAATAAGTAAATTCTGTCTCACCCTTTTATACTTTTTATGCTCAATTATCTTTGCAATTAAAGTAATGTAGGGGAAAAATTAATCACCGAATTGTTATTGTGTGTGACCTACAGTCTGAACTGCTGCTTTAGAGCGGAAATGTCCACTTCATTGTTGAACAGTTGGCAACAAAGTTTTTGTCAACATTTTAGACGCAGCAGAACAAACACTGTACATTAATAGTGCTCTTTTTATGACATTTATGTAACACGCTACAAAACAGGTTCCTCTCTTTCCACCTTTTATTTTTTCGACCAAACTTTTCTCCCTCGTGCCGAGAAAAAAGAAGTTGTCGCGCGGCAGTGCGGCCGTGTTGTTTCCACTTCGTGCCGTCTTCTTTCTCCTCCATTTTCTAAACACCGAGTTGTTATTGCACCATTCCGTGAATCTACGTTTAACACAACGAATGATTTCCCTCTTTTACCGTATTCCCTTTGATTCAGTCACTCTTGACTCTCCTTTTGCTCTGGGGCCAACGGGGTTCGTCGTGGAGGGCGCCTTGAAACCGCCCCTCCTTATCTCCTTTCAACGTTCAGCGCGGGGCCGCCTTGAAACCGCAGGGGCAGTAATTGCTTTTTTCAGGCAGCCCAGTGCGGACTGGCCAGCAGCCAATCAGAGCCTTGTTTACACTCGGTGATTGACAGCACTCTGGCAACATGCCAGCCAATCGGGAGCCTCTCAGAGCCCGAGCCCCGAGTTTTAACCCTTTGCCTCCACATATAAACAAACCTGGATGGGAATATTAGCCTATAGCAGCTCATATATTTCGACCTGGAAACGAACAAGCCCATATCCTTCCAGTTTTAATTGGCTAAATTAGTGAACCGTGCGTAAGGCTAACCTCGAGGACAGTAATGCTTTCAAATTACACAGT
Source organism: Pseudamia nigra (assembly GCA_029823295.1). Taxonomy (NCBI): domain Eukaryota; kingdom Metazoa; phylum Chordata; class Actinopteri; order Kurtiformes; family Apogonidae; genus Pseudamia; species Pseudamia nigra. The sequence goes on from JAQQAE010006289.1 coordinate 7,859, forward strand.
GATTCAATTTGACCGTGTGTGTATGTGTGTGTGTCTGGAGAAATGAGACAGGTAAACAGACAGACATAAAACTGAAACACACTGGAGAATGTGCCCTATATCCCATCTTTGTTGTAATTTATGTGTAACGCGTCCTCCTTCAAAGACACATAAAACTATATCTTTACATTAATCTCCTGTAAATTGTTTAATGTTCTCCTGTAAAATAATCCTTGCTTTTGTGGACATGGAACATTGACTGGTCATGTGAGCTAATGCTGGAAAAATTCATGACTAAGAATAGTAGAGTAGGTTTTGGCTTTATGGAGGGAGCAGATAATTAAATTGATCAAGTCCTACTTTGTAGGCTACTCCCAGTATCCCACAGGACATATTTCTATATAAAACGTACGTTTTATGTCTTCTAATTATGTCCTATAATCTTTTCTTATCTCGTCTTTTCATGCATTTGAGAGTAAAGTCAAATGTGCTGCAGAGCCACGTGTCTTATAAATCAGATACACATTCTGCTAATAAGGATTTATTTAGCAAAACACATGTAGTGGGGCGAGTGGAGAAGCGATTTCCCTAAAGGGGCATCAATAAAACTATCACATCATCGCCATCGCATAGCAAAAATAACTATATAGTCGGAGCACATGCAGCATTTGAACTGAGCTGCAGTGGGATCACACGGAATAGGCTCGATGCTGTTTGCTCTCAACCAGTGATCACAAAGTGTAGCCAGCGCTGCACGGCTCCAGTTCCTCTCCTCTCCGCGCACTGAACAGCGCCGAGCTGTGCCGCCTGTCTCCTCGCATTTGCTTGTGCACGCAGTGCGCCGAGGGCTGCAAATCAAACGCCCGCCGTTTCACTCCGCGGCTCCAGCGACTTCCTCATTGGCTGTGAGGAGCAGCCAATAGCAGCGTGTGTTTACCGTCGCCTGGGGGAGGAGGAGGAGGTGGTGGAGGTGTGTGTAGGAAGGGGTAGTGTGGGGTGGATGGGGAGGGCGCCTCACGGGCACGCTTTCACATTGTCGTTCTCAAACCAATAGGCGTGCGCGTTCACCCCTCCCTGCACACACACCCCTCCATCCTCCTCCTCCTCCCGGCGTCTGAGTCTCCGGCTGCATGAACGAGCCTCGATTCACTACAAGCCTGAACTTCTACGATGCGTCTCTCCCATACCTCAACTGACTGCACAGCACAGTCTGCAGCAGCATAGGATGTAATCAATCCCACATGTTTCATCTCTGCGACTCGGGGATTTTTACTTTGAATATTTTTTGTACTTTCATTAGGCTCTACCCTGCTCGCCACGCAAGGAATATAACTTACCAGTAAGTAGAAATGATTTTATAAGCCATGTTTTGTAATTTTTGCATTGAATGTTAATTTTAGTTGAAGTACTGAATGGAAGACAGGATGGTTTAAATATAACCTTGCCAGGTATTTGGAATAAAATGTATACATTCTAAGTACAGTACTCTGCTATTTTACACTCATACCTTTAGAGAATTAAAAAGGATATAAATACCCAAGCTCACATGCACCGATTTCAGCTTACGGGAAATAATTTAAAGACATCTTTCAATCAGTAATTATAGGACTTCATTGAAGCAAATGGCTCTGTTTTGGGCAATCTGGGGGATTTCTTTCCAACAGAGCATTCCCACTGTTTCCTCTGCCGTCCCTTCTGGAGGGCTGAGCGGTGGGCGATATGTGTGCCACTTTTTGATTTGACCTCTCTTCACAGCCAAATTACTCCAGTCTTTCAAATTCATTCAAAGCGCTATTCAAAAACCACTTGCTTTTCAACTCTCCTCACGCCTAAAGTTTTATAGATTATAAATAGTGGATGATTTCCTTGTTAGTTTTCTATTGTGGTTGTATGTGTGTGTGTGTGTGTGTGTGTGTTCAAGAGGGAGGGAGACGGGGAGGTTTTATTGCAGGCTGCAGTGCTCCCTGCTTCCTCGACGGTATGAAGCCTGTGCGCACGCCGGGCTGTGTGCGCCTCGGCCCGGTTTGTCTCCTCTGTTTAACCCGTACCTGAATTTCCAGATCTAGTGTCCCGGGTCAATGCTTTGTGACTTTACTTGATTACAAAATTGTTAAAGACGCTGCTTCCACCTCTAATGCACTTCAGAAGTAAATTCATTTTAATTATTTTTTATTTTTTGTCAAAGGGTCAACACACTTCTGATTAAATGCGTCATTGTCAAAAACTCTTTTTCAACTCTAATGCAAAATTGCAGGAATTCTCCCAAAATTGCTCGCACATTTTCTGGCTTTTGTCGTGGGTTCCTCTAATGTTCTGATCTCCTGTTGTTTTTTGCATGTGAGGTTAGTTTGACCCTTTCTAGGGCAGTGAAGGTGTGTGTGCATGTGTGTGACCAGAAGGTGTGTATGGGGTGTGAGTACAGGTCTGAACGCCTTCCACGTAGATACACACTCTCAGACACACTCGTGCAGATACATCCACAGAGCAGCAGATCCAAACGATCATTTTCTTAAACTGTTCTGCGCGATCTGTTCACGTCGTCCTGTTTGCGTGACATGCGATAAAACTGGATTTAGATTGGGGTTGTTAAATGTAGCCTGAGTGGCTCTCTGTTGACGTGGAATGTAAACACAAAGGACGTGTGTTTACGGCCTGAAAATTTAAAAATGTATAGACAAATGTCAGGCGAGAGTGGTTTATGATTGATGTCCCGTGGAGAAGGGCCATTGTTTCTCACAGCCCAGGGGACACAAGAGAGTCCATTTTGCCTTCCCCGTGTTCCTGCATAGTCCTGCGTTCTCGATTTTTAGCCATTTTGCTCCTGTATACATTTATAGTGAAAAACCATGGCGATCTCATGAACAAAAAAAATGCTTATTAATAATTAACAATATATACGTTTGCGCCAGCGAAATTACGCATCTGGACATTTAAACGCACTGCTCATGCTTGGAGTCTGTGCACGCATTCAGTACACACACACACACACACACACACACTTGTCAGAGTTGCTGAACTTTGAAGCTGGTCTTTCTCCCCCCTCAAACACTATTTCTAAAAGTTTGACTCATTGAAGCAGTGCGTGTGCGAGACGGGTTGCGTGCGTAAAAAGAGGATGTGTGCGTAAAAATGAGACTTGAATATATCCGAGCTTTTGATGGTTTTACGCACTTCATGAGGTCCACCAGAGCATTTGATATTTTCTTTGTTCCTTTATGCTTGATTCCTGGGAGGTGCTATCAGCATCTACAGAGCGCTAGATGGACGTGCCATGCATTGAAAAGCCTGATAGAAGGACTGCTGAGGTGTGTTTGGCATCAAAACTCACCCTATCTGCGCGTCACAGGGAGCCCTATTTAACTAAATGACCTGGGCTATAAGGCATACATATAAAGTCGATCATTTCCTAGTCTATTTCACTGTTTATTGCCCCAGCCGTTCGCACTGGGGCATAAAGGTGATTTGATTTGTGTTTGTGATTACAGAATAGCCTATATCCACTATATATGGAGCACAGATGCATATTCTTTGCCATTGTCAGGAGGCGCGGGCCACTGCTGCTGCTGACACCGCAGGAGTTGACACAAATCGCTGCTTCATCGTCGTTTTTATTAATAAGCAACAGCACAAATAAGAATCCTGGCCACAGGCTATAAAAAGCCATACATTAATGGGTGGGACAAGTTTAGCATAAACAATGCGCACGAAATTCAGATTTAATTTATAAAGGCTGTCGAGCAAAGCACAAATGAGCCAAAACTGAAAAGTGTGTGAGTGTTATTGGACCTTCTATCAATCCCACGTTTCATTACCTTTTACCTAATGAAGTGAAAGAAGAATTTTCTCCAAAGTCACACAAAATGTATGGACTGAACCTGATGTTGAAACTCTGCTTTTCATCAGTCTCTTGATTTGGACACTGTGGAGGCTGAGGTGTTGGCCAATAGATTTTATTCACCATCGCCATCATTTAGGAGAAAAGTCATGTTGGTTCTTCTCGCGCAGAAGCATTGTGCAATTGGATTTCTTCCTATTTTAGCGCAAGAGCCCGGAGGTCCACTCTGTTTATGTCCAATCGTTGTTGAGTCTAAAGACTTGACAACTCGTGCTTCACTGAAGGAAGCCTTCTTGTCGCTACTTCTCGTACTGTATGACTCCTGTGTTTGTACCTGGGCCACTTTTCCCCTTTTCTCTTCTCTATTCTTTGCGCTGATAAGGAAAGGAGAGCTCCGTGTGCGTTATTTGCATCGTGTTTGGTCACAGGGTGAAGAGGAGGGGGGCGTAGACTGTGGTGGGGCCAACGTTGTACTCCTAGGTAAATCCATATAAACTTATTTTGCACACATTTCCAGATAGCTAGAGCGGACTTACCAGTGTTTCTCAGCTGAAATCAGTCGCTTTTACGCGTAAATGATATTGTGGAAAATATGGAAATGCAGTCCTTTAACGTGCCTTTGTCATTTTCTATTGCTTTGTATATGTCGCTGTGCTCAAAGCAGCATCTATTTCGTCTTTTCCCCAGCACTACATCTGTGGTTGGCTCATTATTGTCAGCGCTTTGACGTGTCTCCTGCTCTCTCTTTTGTAGGACATGACGGGGTCTCAGTTTCTACCCTCCAAAGCCCAAACTCCGCTCAATGCGAGGGGACTCCGAAGTTCATAAAAGGGATTATTTTGCATCTGGGCGCCTGAGAGATCCTTCGGTGCCTCCGGATTTTACTTTGGGATTTGGGATTTGTTATATCGCCTCTCATTCGGGATGGAAAGCCGAGATTTCGCTCCTCCGCACCACCTCCTGACAGAGCGGAGTGCTTTGGTGCACAGCGCCGCGTCTCGGATGGCGCCAGGCGGCCACGGCTCCGTGCAGCACCCCGCTCACTTTCAGCCTGGAAAATACTACCCATCCCACCTCTCCATGGGTCCGCACTCAGGTCAGTCCTGGTGCTTTTAGACGCTTTTTGGAATGACAACCGTGTATGTGTGCGATTAGAAAAATTCATCTGCTCTCTTTTGTTTTGAAACATATGTTCTCCATATTGCAAACTTGGGAACCTTTGTGGGACCGAGCAGAATTTATGTGAATGGAAATTGTTCAGACTTAGTGGGTTTTTGGTAATTAGCAAAAATGACTGCGGGGACCTTTGGAGGTTTTATATTTTAATTTATTTAATGAACTGTTTAGACTGCTTCTTGACTTGTGCGTAATACCAAAAATATGACACAGTGTCTCCTTTGGCAAATTAAATTAACTTTGCATTTATGGAAGCTTTTGTCTTGAAACCTTCAAAGAATTTAGAATCTCTCCAGGATGACTCGCCTTTCCAACACATTTTCATGGATTCCTGTGGCGCAATATTATAGATTTATATGGTTTCATCAATTAGCAAAGTAGTATTCATTGTCATTTGATGTAATTAATTAGGGCTGGATAATTCCACTGCTTAAATCTATCATTAAACAATAAATGAAAGCATATTAGCTGAGCTTGTTCTGTGCGTATTCTGCGTAAGGTTTGGTGACGATGGTTCGGACGCACATGCTGGGTTGTATCGAGCCCAAACTGGGGATTGTAGAGGTGGTGGTGGGTGGGGGGCTGAGGGGGGCAGCGGAGGGGAGAAGCTCTGGCTAATAGAGGTGCGGGTAATACCAGAAAATCCGGTTTCTATATTGAGCAGGGACGTGACGGGGTGCGAATGGGTTGACAGTGCATGCATTAGATTTAACAAGTAGCTTTGGTATTCTGTCTCAATAGGGAAGGAGGGGGATGGGAAGGTGTGTGTGTGTGTGCATGTGTGTCCGTGTGTGTGTAAAGGAGAAAGAAAGAAAGGGTTCGCTCTAAATCATACACTGTCGCCATACTGGACTCACTGATGAATGTAAACGTGCCCGATGAGAAATCCCATTAATTATCATTTGCAAATGCAGCGGCTTCTTTAAATAGACGATGAGACTATGAATGATATTGTCTGTTGTTTTTGTGTAAGATCCATATATTCTCCAGCTCGGGCTATTTGCATATTCATTAGCTTTACACAACAGAAAAAAAAATCCCACAGCTTTTTTATCCACCTCTGAATTTTAACCCTAAATTTTGAGTTTGTTAGAAAATAGACAACTGTTGAACTGAATTTTACTAGGGCTGATTTTTGTCAAGTCTATAAAAAAGTCAATCATTTCAGCAGAGAAGACAGTGGCCACTATACTAAATTGTAAAAAATATTGATAAAGGTGAGTGATGGAGTAAGATTAAATTTATGCAAAAGACAACAAAGAAAAAGCAAGACAAATAGAGATATAATGTGAAAGATCAAAAACAAAAGGACAAAAAATGTGTTTCTGATGTGACAACAAAGGTGTAAAAATTCAAAAGGTGAAAAATAATGTAAAACAGCGTGACAGAAACAACACAAAAATGATATAAAATATACAAAATATAAATGACCTAAAACACATAAAAGGACAAAAATTACATTAATGATACAATGACAAAAACATAAAAATGCACCAACATGAAAATCATGTAACAGAAACAAATAGTTAAAAGTTATATAAAATGTTCAATAAGGCAAAATTATGTAAACTATGTACAAAATAGAATTTATGTCAAACACTTTAAAAGGACAGAGCAATGACAATGATTCAATGATAAAAATGTAAAAGATGCAACAAGATGAAAATTGACACGAAAAGCTGGAAATGATGTAAAGGATGCAAAAACAACACAAAAGAACAACAATCATGTGAAAAACAAAGAACAAATCTATCATAAAAGATGTTGAAATGATGAATAATGATCTTAATGATGCAACAAAATGAAAATCATGTAGACACATAAAACTGAAAACTGCAAGACACATCAAATCAAAAACAACACAAACAGAAAAACTATATAAAATATTTTAAAAAACAATGTAAAACAGAAAAGAATAAAATCTAAATTATAATTTATATTTCAGAAAGGAAAAAATACATAAAGATGAATATCATGAAAAAAGCAGAAAATTACATCAAAGATCCCACGTAACAAAAACAATACAAATTAACAACAATCATGTAAAATATGTAAAATACAAAAATCATGTAAAAGACAGAAATGATGAAAAAAAACCAATCTTAATGACGCAACAACTAAAATGGAAATTATGTAGCAAACCGAAAATCATGTAGACATGTTAAGCTGAAAATTACATAGCACAGCAAATCAAAAATGACGCAAATAGAAAAAAATGACCTAAAATATGGAAAAGAATAATAAATTACATCAACGATGCACTGGCAAATAAGGGAAAATTACATTAAAGAGGCAACAAAGCAAAAACAATACAATCAGACACAAATCATGTAAAATACAAAATAACGTTAAAGATGCAGAAATGAACACAATCATGTAAAAGACAGATAAAGCTGGAAATTAAATTAGAGGCACAAATCAAAATCAACATATGCAGAGAAAAAATGTAAAATATGAAAGGGGTAAAAGATTCTGGTAGTGATGAAATAGCAAAAAAGGAAAAAATGACATCAAGATGAAAATCATAACAAAAATGCAAAAAGCAAAAACAACACAAACAGACAAAACTGAATGAGAAGGATATAACAGATGGCGTAAAAGACATATCTACAATTATTAAGACAAAACCCACATTTCATCTCATTTTGTTAACTATTTATTTTTGATGTGATCTGTGAACATCAGCATAATGATCATTTTACCGCCCAGCCCTACACGCTTATAGTTTGTCCAAATCTATCCGTCCCTCAGTCTTAAACAAAGATCCTCACATCACTTCTCTCTCTGCTCTGAATGAGTGCATGTGTGTGCTTAGAACCACTATATTCTTTGTTAACACATTCAGTTCTCTGCGCTATTTTGTTGAAATATACAATTTAAACGGAGCCGTCTTTGCTTTGACATTTTCTGTGCTTGAGGTCTCAGTTCTGGTTTTGTTGCTTCACATGTAGGAGGCATAAATATGTTTCCGCAGCTTCTCTTTTGCTGCATAAGAACTTGACAAACTTGGCAGCTGTGCAATACTGTTGCTCTAAATCTATTATACTTACCATGCATGTAATGTGATTTGGTGATCAAGTCATATTGCAGTTATAATATTGCAATTTGAGTTGACCCCACGAAAATACACTCATGACTTAATTTAGAAGCTGAATGTACAAACTAAATCGCTTCCCAAAACGTGCTTGACACAGGACCCTTCACCATACATCAGACATTGTTGCATTTCCTTTTCTGCAAAGTAGGCAACCCTGAAACCTCTTAAATTTGACCCTTTATATTGTGTTTATGTATTCCTTTTACGATCACATAATTGCACAAGACGTAACACTGCACTTTGCACCGTGATTATTCTTCTTGGAGTCAAAAGGTTCTTATATTTCTCTAAGTTTAGTTTTTTTTTTTTCAAGTTAGTTTGATTCATATTTGATTTCATCTAAATGAGCAGTATGCGTATTTTCCTTCACAACCAAGATAGTCTATTTAAATTGTAATTTTTAATATTGGGTACAAGAATTGCAGTATGACATTTTCACCAAATTGTGCAGCCCAAATACATGCACAGTCCTGGGTGTAAATTTCAAGGGGATGGTGGTTGGCTTGGTTCCTCTCAATATGAGTAACATGTAAAATTTTTATTCTCACATATTTTGCTCATTTTGTTCATGGCCTTAATTTTTTTAAAAAAATTTTGTTGCATAATTTGCTCATTTTTGTTCTTATTCTTAATTCTTTTGTTCACTTTTTGCCCATTATGTCCCTAATTTTATTTATTTTATTATTTTTGTTCATTTTGTGGATTATTTGTTACATTTTTGGGGATCATTTTGTAGATTTTTTTGGTCTTCGTGTGAATTATATTTTGCTCATTTTGTTCATGGCCTTAATTTTTTTTTTTAAATTTTGTTGCATAATTTGCTCATTTTTGTTCTTATTCTTAATTCTTTTGTTCACTTTTTGCCCATTATGTCCCTA
>JAQQAE010006290.1:0-16822 GCA_029823295.1 Pseudamia nigra
ACTATGTATTATCAATGGGGAGAATGTATGTAATGTGGAGAATAGTGTGTGTTTGCGTGAAAGTCACATGAAAAACTGTACAGCCAATGACTGCTATAATAACTTGTGAGAATAGGATCCATGCACTTCTGGAGCTTTTTATTCTCTATTTGTTTGGTTAAATAAACATGCTTTAGGCATTTAAATAAAGTAAAGTGTTTGTATTATTCAACATTTTTACGCCAATTTTTACACTTTTACTGCAAATGAAAATCGGCTCCAAATATCGGTTATAGGCCTCCTTAACTACTAATAATCGGTATCGGTATTGGCCCTGAAAAACCTATACCAGTCGATCACTACTGTTGAATAGATGTGTGAAACATTGCTTAGATGACATAACGCACACTTGGTCGGACAGAGCATGCCTTTTCAAGTGACTCTAAGAATAATCTACCTCATAGGAAATAGATCCCTTAATTTATTGATTGCAGATGACTGTATACTTTGCTCAAATGAAACATTTCATCTAGCTCAACAATGTCATAACTGTAATAAGCAATGGGTGATAATAATTCAATGACCCCACTCTGCTTGCATGCTAACATCATAGAGGCAGAACATATAACCATTATCCCACTATCCTGTTTCAAAGTCGGAAATAACCTATAGGACCCATTGGAATTTCAAAGGAAGATTTTCTCACCACTACCCATTGCTGTAAATCTCCAGTGTTCCACTCTGATGGCTGCTTGGGGCCTTTGGTAGTGTGACGTCAGAGCTACATTCTCTCTGCTTCCGCTTCCTGTCTCTGCTGCTTGGTGATGGGAGTCTTAGCAGAGGGGTGGGCCTCCATATCCTTTGGAAAGCGTGTCTTTCTTTCTGTCAGTTGGACTGGGTCCAGCTGACCAGCTCATGGCTCGAGAATAACAACATTAGAACAATAGGATTGATCCACTCAACCACACAACACAAATTCGGTGTTACTGTTTGCCTTATTTGCTCTGCATGTTGTCAAAGTCAGATCAGTTCTGAGCACATTTAATTACTGGGCAGGTTGACTTCTGTAGAAAGCAGGTGTTTTCTTTGGTTTAGGCGCAAAAATCACTCAATCAGGAAGTTGGTTTGGTAAATGATTTGTTAAACATGCATAATACAGGTGTTAGCATTCATTAGCATCCATGGTGAACTTCGATCCACTGATCATTTGGTTTCAGTTGTGAATTTGTTTGTGCATTACAGAACTCACTGCAATAATTCACATTGCATTCATATTAATCTGATGCAGGACCTTTAGTTGACTGCAGAAATGAAGTTAAAACATTCATTTAATTTTTGACAGACTCAATTAGCAGCATTTTACATATAGAACTGTGCCATGAAAAGGACCAGAAAGCTAATCCTGGACTAGTTTGATTTCCCAAGGAATGTGTCTATTAACACAACGAATATGGTTTAAGTGGAGGACACTAGAGTTCAGTTTTTCATGTTATGTGATTTAGCAGATGTTCTGTATTACTACAATCAGATATGTTGTTGTAATCAGAGCCAAGGTGAGTCCACCAGTGCAACATATTTCACAGAGAGAGCTGGAAGAACATTGGCTAAAACCTCAAGAATCAAGATAGAACTAACTGCTTTCAAGGAAATGTATTGTAAAACTGATGAAAAACCATGAATACTAAAATTTAACAATACACGAGTATAGTCTTTACAGTACAGTGGTGATACAAAACGAACATATTTATAAAACACGAGACCCTGTTCATATATCTTTGTTATAATGTGATGAGAAACTTTAAGTGCATCAGTTCAGCGTTTCCAGATCTCACAAAAAAGCTAATTTATTATTGGTGGGCTGCGCAATGAGGCCAATGCAGAATACCACAGCTGCTGAGGTGACCTCTGTTCAGCACCAAAAAGCCCTATCTCCCATAGAGTGACATTTGATTTCTCTTTAAAAACATTTTTTTATGAATTATCATGGCTTCAATTGTTTTATTAAGACCTTCTAATAAGTGATCAGGTGGTCCATGTTTACATTTTTTGTCCCATGGTAAAGATATTAAGACAGATAATTCTGAAAATGTCTACCATGCTGGGCTTTGCTTGACAGTTCTGTATGACAGCTCCTCCTGCCTAATTGGCTTTATAGCATCTATTTCACCGTGACTGGGGTCTGCAAAATGACTTTGTTAGGTGATACTTCAGTAACACCAACACCAAAACAGAAACAAAAATGAAAATTTACAAGAATCACTGTTTTGACAAAGCAGCGATAACAATCTGATCTGTTTATGTATAGAAATGTCTATAACAGTGTCTTCAGGCCTTACTGATTCAGATCAGCAGATGATGGAGTCTAGTGAGCACAGAATCGTATACAGTGGTCCCTCACTATATCGTGGTTCACCTTTCGTGGCCTCGCTGTTTCGCAGATTTTTTTTAGTGCAATTTTCATGTATTTTTTATACAGTGTATGAACGCGCATTGTGCTCTGCGTCCTGATTGGCTAAGTCCATTGTCAGTCATCTCCTCCGTGTTGTGTTTCCTGTGCTGTGCAGTGCAGAGTGCGTTCAGCTCACTGGACTTGCACGGGTGTTCGATCGCTAGCGGTGTGACTCTGAAGTGCTGTGTGTTTGTGTGTTTGTGGGTTTTCGGTGCTGGGGCGGGGTTTGAATTTTGAGAGTGTTTAAATAAGAAAGAAATGTGAGAAAATGTTAATGCCTGTCTGAGAATAGTGTATAAAGTGTGTGGTGAGGAGTTTTACAGTCTTAAAGCAAATAACGGTGGTGCCCCGGCTAATGATTATGATTGGCGCTATACAAATAAAGTTTGATTGATTGATTGATTGATGAATTTAATGTGTTCCGGCGTCACGTTCATTGGGTGAATCATGCATTAGCGGGAGCGAGTTTTTCCATAGGAATCTACTTCGCGGATTTCGCCTATTGCAGGTTGTTTTTAGAACATAACCCCTGCGATAAACAAGGGACCACTGTACTATGAAATATCTTTTGGAGCGTTTTGAAAGTGATATCCCAAAACACCACGCCACTAATGGGACTTTTCCACTACTCTGCTCAGTTTTGGGGGCTTTTCCATTAGGTGATAGTACCTGGCAGCAGGTACTTTTTTAGCATCTACTTGGCTGTGGTTCCAAGCGAGCTGAGTTTTACAAATACACCCTTGCTTCCTCCGATTCCACAGAGGGCAAAACACATCACCCAGGGCTAGTATAGGGCTAGTATATGACTCAAGTCCTGAATACACACATAAGGTTTGATGAGGGTTTAGTAACAGGGATTTCTCTGGGTAGGTCAGCGAACAGGCCCGGGCCTAGGCCTCTGGGAATGGAACCATAACATTTGTAGCTAACTGGGAGGTGAACCGTAGCAGTACTATACCTTCATGTTTTCATCTTCTTAAAATTCCACAGTGTACGGTAGCCTTCTGAGGACTCTGCCCATGTTAGGTGGGACTCAATTGTAATGGAAAACTACCAAAACTGAGTTGAGTGTAGCAGAAGCGAGTAGTGCCACAATTGTGTAATGGAAAAGCGGCATAAGACAACAGCCAATTAGATCAGATCTGTGAAATGTGTCACCCAAGTTATTATTCGGAGGGGAAATTTGAGGCATTCTCATGTTGTCTCATTCAGTACAGGCTTTTAGAGGAAAAGGCATTAGGAGGAAACAGCTTGTCTTGAGTTTCAGCAGATTGAGGAAGACACAGCTGTTCCTTTTAGCTGTGGGACTAATAGGAACATTCTGCTCATCAATTATTCAAACAGCTACAGGCAGACTATGAAACGTCATCTGCAAATAGACATGTGGCTTTAAAGGTTTGGCGTGGCTCATGGTTCAGATGTGGACTGTCTTTACTACTTTCAACAGGAGATGCTCATTGGAACCAAATCCTAAACTGATGTAACCATGATGCAATGAAGCCTCCTCCCTGCAGCTGATTATCACTGCACACCAGGCTTACTTGTATCAAAAAGGGCTGTCATTAGCAAATATTGATCCTGCTGAAATGTTTTGGAACCAGACGCTGAATCCCTTAAGGTTGCACTTGACCTTTACCCTCCATATGACAGAGGGAGCATGAAACACATTAGTAACCCCTAAATGGAAGTTCTGAATTCAAAGCTTCCCCTTCCACTTAGCCCTGTCTTGGCATCTTGCCTCAGTTTCAAACACCCTGAAGTTTATGCGGTGCTTATGTAACAGTATGAGAGTGACATTTGTAAAAAAAAGTCAACTCCCTGTTCTCATTTACTCCACCCTATGGAGTGTTGTGTCTTCCTCGCTGCAGGATTTTTAAAGCCTCACCTCAAAACATGACTTGTAAGCATACTATGTCTTCTAAAGATTGAATTAGTTCAACAACTTGTAATTTTCCTTCCTAATAGTGATATAATTCATGTCTAATTTATTAGAAACATAATCAGATATTTGGTGGAAACAAACCATTTAAATCTGCTTCAGTAAGGAAACACTGCCTGAATTAATAGCCTACAGAGATCTGAAGAAGTGTTTTTACATACAGTACATACTCTATAATAGCAAATGTTTTTAGTTGGACTAATTAAATTCTTTTCAGCTGGTTCTAATGAAGCTTGCTGGAGATTTGAGAGAACGAGGAGGATCACATCAGTCTCTACGGAATGTTTGATTATAATGGGAAAGAGCCTATTTTATATTAATATGTTTGCTGCTGTCAGGATATGACTGGGGAGTCAGAAAGTGAATTATTTCAGTACAAAATGTAAATAAGTATAAAATGCAGGTTTTGGCTACAGGTGTGAGAAAGCTTTCATGGTAAGCACATTCATTACTACTGCATGTCTGCTTCAGAGTTTTCATAAAAGTCTGGACTAACTGTGTCGTATCTTCTGCCTCAGTTGGCATTTAGGCAGTAATATGACAATTGCAGGTGTTTATTCACTTTTGTGCAAGATTGCATTACTGTAAGAGTGAATCCCAGAGCCTCCATTTTCCTACTAATTAATTTGAAAACTTTGTTTTTGTGAGCTCTTACCAGAGGTTGTGATATATTTTTGTCTGTCTATATTTCTATCAGAACTTTTTCCTCATCCCCACTTCATGTCTGACCACGAGCCATTTCTCCCAGCTGTCATGTTTTGGTTCTGCTTACCCATAATGCCCTGTGTTGTAGTCTGCTTCCTTCATTTTTTTTCACCCAAAGTGGACCAAGACATATGTTTTAGGTGGATGAAAGTTTGCTTCTGTGTGTGTTGAATTGCATTATACTGGAAAATACAAGAACATTTTCTAAAACCGTGAAACATTCTATTCAATCTATTCAGAAGAACTTGTAAACTTATGAACTAAACTTAAATAGTCCTGCTTGTTTTTACTGAACAACATAACATTAAGCAAAAAATTTTATGTATTATTTTCCAATCAATTTATGTGGGATAAAAAGTTTATGTCAGACAACTGTCTTCCTATCTTCCTCACTTATCATTTGTGTTTGTTTCTGTTCTTGCACAGTTTTCAATCTGCAGCATCAGTTTCACTTGTACTCACTGTCGTTCTGTTGAGAATATCAACAGTCAGTGTAGTAACAAGAATCCACAATATACACATGACTGAACAACTATGTCTCCTCACATATTGATTGGAGATTTACACTGATCATCCGGTAACATTGTCCATAATTTAATTGTGCTACGTGGATTCTACACCTGCAGGATTTGTGTGGTGCGTCCACTAGTGGTTTCAGCTAAATATAGCAGTTTACAACTTCCTCTGTATAGAAGTACAGTAAGAAGATTAACTGAGAAAGTGACTCACTGTGATCTCTATTGGAGAAGTCAGACATCATCAAGTGTGAGTCTCTACAGTGTCTGTACACGTGACATATAAACAACACAGCAGACTGGTTATTTGGTTACATGTATTGAAAACCTCTGTTTCCCTCCATCAGGCTTTGATGCATGTTATTCAAGAGCACTGGACTGACCACCGATTTTTGTAGGGGAGGGGGAAAGGTGGGCCAGTTGAATGGGGGAGTTTTTTGTGGCATTTGAAAAAACGGAAAGCAGTGACATGGTTAGTGTTTTCAATGACGAGAGGAGAAGAGCAAAGCTAAAACAGCACAGCTTGAAGTGATTTTAAAAGCATCCTTATAAACCTGATAGGACAGATGTCGGGAGCTTGGAGGAGGAAATAATGAGGGGAAAAAGTCAATATGAACAAAGAGACAGAAGTATCAAAAGGAATTTAACATTCAAGACGCACAAGGACATAGGATTTAATGTCTGCAAATTTTCTGCAAGTTGAATGAATGATGCTGAATTGTATTCCCCAGTCAAGACTGAAAGTGAAACTAAAATGATGGAAAAATATCTTTCAGCTTTTCATTTTCAAAACAAAGCCACTGCATTCAATGCTGTATTAGGATCTTTAATATCCATAACATGACACAATTTTATAAATATGTATAATTTTGGTAAAGAAAATAGGCAGGCACTGCATACATGTAAGCAATAACTGAATTCATTGGACACTGACCATAATATTGCTTGGCTTCTCCTGTCTTTTTTTGTTCAATCAAACTATTTGTTCTCCTTTTGAAGGTAAATAAATTCATCTATCATAGTTACTGATCTTAACAGTTGACACTTCTTTAAAATGTTTGCATAAGTCAGACCTATAAATTAACATTCATAATGTTGAGATGTGGGTCTGCACCTCTGATGAATGCATTCTAGTTTTTAAGAATTTTATAATGCTTGGAGTCTGCCAGATGCCAAGACAAGGCCACAGTTTCAGGCATAAAAATAACATTGTCAGGCTTAGGGGAAAAGGCTAAAGTAAGAGAAAGACAAAGAAAATGCACCCATACTCAAAGCATGAAACACTGGTCCAAACTTTAGAATCACACCAACCTATCCCTTTTCCTGCTGGGAGAGTTAAACTCTTAAAAATGTCACGATTCATGTTATCATTTCAAAGGGCTTACACTGACTTCTCATTCATACCATGCACATTAAAAATTTATACAAGAGCGTAGGTGTTGGAAACAGGTGCCACGAGGTTGCACAAAGGCAGCAGTAACAATTTGGCACCAAAAGTCAGTCATTTCTTAGCTAAACTGAAAAAGCCATTGGCAGTCTTACCTTGGCCCATAGTTGTTCATTATATTTAGGCTTGATATCAGCTCACCTTGCCAACTACAAAATTTGACCAGAAAATTTTGGCTGGTTACAAATCAGTAAAAATGATTTCATAAACAAAAAATATCATGCAGATGACTGATTCAATCCAGAATCACTGCTACAGTACATACTGTGAGTGTCAAGATGTTGCATAATGGGAGACCGAGTCAAGCAAGTGGGAGGCGGCTGAAAATGTGATGCAAAATTTTCAAGTAGCCTCTATCTTGATAAACTGGTCTCAGATTTTAAGATCTTCTTGCCTGAAAAAATCTTAAAACTGTGTTTTTCAAAAATTGTAACTTACACTCATAAGTTACTTCCATGGCCACAGTTTCCTTTAACATCTATATTATTTAAGTTCTTTTCCACAGACCAGTGTGTTTTTATTTCTCATACCTGATAGTTTCGACTGCTCACTTCCTGCAGTCTTCCTCAGATGTTATTTTGAAATAACATTTGTTTATGTTTACACTGTGTTGCCGTAACAACCACCGAGGTTGAGGTGGACATACAGTGGACGTGGAAAAGCAGTGCATTGATGCTAACCAGAGTGAAGCTGAACCGAAGTGAGCAAAGCAGAAGTGCTACTGGCAGTAGAAAAGTTTTTTTTTTTACATTGGTCCACAGAAGAAATCTTTTCTGTCTCTCATTTGTGAGTACTTGCAGGTGTTTTGGTTCTCTTATCTGTAGTTTACTCTTTACAACACTTTACACAACCATAACAGGAGTTTTGTCTGACTCTAAATGTCCTACCCATGGCAGCGTTCATCACAATGCCAAAGTAACCACCATGAGTCAGAGTGACCCATCGTTCAGGGGCACATGGCCTAAGGTTAGACACAATGCCAGTGTCTTAGGCTAGGCAAAAGATGTCAGGGAAACAAAAAGATTGAAAGCAAAAACAACACAAACAATAAAATATTGAACACAGAAAACTCACGAAACACACTAAATGCTTGGGATTAGAAAAAACACAAAGTATGAAACAGACATCAAGACTGCAGCCCTGTGTTCTGCTTGAGGTACCATAACCACCCACAGCTTCCTGTTTCGGGGTTCATAGATTATTTCAGAGGTGTATTACTTCTTTTACCACTAGAGGGTATTTATCTCTAAAATGTAACCATGCGTCGTATTGCATGTATGAACAAATGACCCATGCAGTTGTTTTTGGTTGGAGTACAGGCCCACGTGTCATACAGATATCCATCCATATTTTTCATAAATCCTATTTAAAGCTTCAAAGCAATTTTCAGATCTGACCTTGGTCATGTGTCTGAATCTTTTTATGCCTTGTAAAAATCTGTCATGGGGGTCTCAGTATTAAAGCACGGGGAGATTGAGGTGAACAGGGACGGATGCAGG
This sequence comes from Pseudamia nigra, assembly GCA_029823295.1. Classification (NCBI taxonomy): domain Eukaryota; kingdom Metazoa; phylum Chordata; class Actinopteri; order Kurtiformes; family Apogonidae; genus Pseudamia; species Pseudamia nigra. Next base: position 8,534 of record JAQQAE010006290.1, read on the forward strand.
AGGGGAAGAAGGGAAGTCCCAGCTGCCTCACGGGGGTATTGTTGAGGATATATGTGTAAACTGTGGTAAGAACTGAGCCGCTCAGCTGGTCACAAGGCTGCTAGGAGAGGCTCAGACCCCCAGTGTGACCAAAGCACACACACCTCCCTGTCTCTCTCTCACTCAGACACAAAGAGAAGGGGCTTGTCCAGTAGCAGTATTGAAGCGGCCCAGACCACTCTGAGGACTGGACTGTCGTGGATGTGTTTATGTGTGTTATGTGGCTGTGGATGCTGGTTTAGCTGCACGGCTCCTATCAGCGGGGATTGTTTCAGAGCCAGAACAGCAGCACGATGGGATCGGTCATGTGTAAGTGAACAGATTGACTGTTTTTACAGATGTGTGCCTGGACTACGGAGACACATTTCCATGGTCACAGATAGAATATTTCAACAAGAAGGCTAAATAATGACAACTGATTTATCTACTGTTACTTCTCTCTTCTTGATACAAAAATTATATAATTTATCTTATTACATCTCATAACATTTTCATCTGTGTTTTTATTTGTTCTATTAGGGTTTGGGTTTTTTATTATCCAGACGAGTAAAATTTATCTTTATGGTGGGAACGTTGGCAAAGATGCAAAAATAAAAATAACTAATAAGTGCAATAAACGCACAAATGCAATAACATTAAAGTAACAAGCCAGTTTTGGGAAGAGTAAATTACATAGATATTTTTGTCAAAATGCAGCTATAAAAGTTACATCCAGTATTTAGTCTATGTAATAGAATCATTTACTTCAACTACTTATTTGTGTAATTTTTTAATAACTATAAAAACAATGAAAGCAATCCATTTTGTTCCAGTGTTTTTTAGAGACAAACTAACATGTATGGACAGCTGCAGGTCACGTTAAAGTGTTTTAGAGAAGTGCAGTAAAGTAATCATAAGAGACTGTAGATAGAGCAAAAGAAAACAAAAAATAATTAGTCCGTTTCATTACTTGACCATAAATCTAACAAACTTCGTTATTCATCATATACAAATGCTGCCTTTGATGAATTCTCGTTAATAGGCTGTTAATCCCAATGTTTGCTGACAGACTGAACTCTGTGATAGTGTTGGTGTAGGAAACTGCTTCACTCAACTCCTTACAGTACCTGAAGTTCAAGTGGAGTAAATGGTGGAAATTCTTCCTTGTGGTGTTCAGGGACACCTCAGGAAGTGCAGGAGTTGTAAATACTTCATCAGCCGCGGCACAGCCTGGCAAGATGGCATTTGGTTGTGTTTCATATTCATTCTTCTCTCCATAGGTGTGATTTACAAAAAAATGTTGGTGTTGGAATTAATACTTTGTTGCTGGTTTTAGTTTAATTTTCTGGGATTTAGTGCCGCAGGACTGTGTGTTGTTGCCATTGATGAATGTTCTGGTTTTGACTTGATTTTAGGCTGTTGCATGTTATTCAAGTTCTAAAGCCTTTGAAAACTGTGTGATTTTGGACTATAGCATTTTACTTTTCACTCCAAAAAAACAAACTTAAAATGGTCACGTTTTAAGGCTGAGATCTCTGTTTTTGGATTCTACATCTCCCATAGTTCATTAGGAAATTCAGAGTAAAATTAAGAACAGAATTACCGATCATCTTTTATAAAGCAGGTCTGTTGTTGGAGAAAAACCATATAGCTGTAGTTTGGTGTAATAAATAAACCATACCTTGTGTATACTTGTGTTGAAATGAATCTACTGGAAACACCCAAGAGACATATTTGACCTTAATTTTCTCTTACATGCTATAAATGAATAACATTGTGCACCTCAACTCTATTAACATTACTTTATATTCACTTGGAGTTGCAAATTTTACTTTTGCTAGTCCAAGCACTGTCACATTTTGACAAACAAGATAAATGGTAAATAATTACTAATATAACAGATAATTTGGCATAATTGTTTTAATGTAAAAATACTGGCTTTAATTTAGAGGTTTGGACACTGACATTTTCAAACAGGGTTTTCATCACAGTGAGTCTAATTTAAATGGAATTCAGGGCTGTTTTCAGTGTGTGGTTGAGGTCATCGCCTCCAGTCTAGTCTATTTTATATCGCAGGAAGAAGAACATTAAGTCCCACCCAACTATAGAAATGTCAGCAGGATTATTCAATTACAAATGAAACTGAGACAGATTTAAAAACCAAGGACTTGTCTGGGCATTATCAGCAGCTGGTAACTAACAGATGAAACAGATGAAAAACAAGACCTGTTTAGTCATTGTTTCCCTTTTAAATTTGATCAAATCACAGGCACTTCACAAAGGGCCTAAAAACGATACATATAACTGAACCGGAACTGATTCTGACAATTAGGTTCTTTGAACTATTGAAATAAAAATTTAATTTTATTGTCACATCTGAGTTTGCATTAAGACAAAAACAGCTTCCATTACACAGAGCCAGGGGCATTAGTTTATAAATTATTATAAAATAATGTTTATAAACTACAAACACGGAATTATAAACAAGTACTTTTTCAAAGTTGAGAAAAATATGTTTTTAGAGATTGAATCACCGCTTATACTACATTCACAGTAACATGCTGCAATGTAGGCTGCATGGAGTGTTCACTCTCTGTAGGAATCACAGGTTGGACCACTCTGGGGTTGCCTCGGGGTCACTTGCGACACGTGAGTCACCATTTCAACAGGTCTGTTAATACAGTAGGCTAATGGTTTATGTGACATCACACTGTAAATCTATCTTAGATTTTATATAAAAGATGCACAAACCCTCCTTGATGTCACCCATGGGTTTCCCGGGGTGTTGCAATATCACTACCACTGGAGGCTGACTCTGATCCACAAATGAACTTAGATGTTGAGTGTGAAGGAGCTGAAGTGGGTTGAATGAAACCTCTTGCTCAGACACACCTCTAAATCAAAGTGCCTTTTCCCTAAATTATGCACAAATATCGAGGTCTAGACCATCTAAATAACAGAGCTATATATATATATATCTACAAAATCACCTCATGCACAGTGTTCACAAAAGTTTAAATAAACTAGAGACAAAAACATGTTTGTCCATGACGACTGACTTTTAGATTCATCCCCCAGTGGACACTGACTATACCGCAGTATTGACACTTCCACATTTGACTCAGCTCAGCCACATAAGTTGACACTTGAAATCCATCATAATTCATACCATGGCCCAGATGTCTTTTTCACGCAAATTCTGCTGCCTCAATTTTTGTTTTTTTCTCGTACTCTATTGGCGAGCTATTGACATATTTTTCAATTAAGATTTAAGGTTCTTACTGAATTAAATTTGTGGCCCTGCCAAAACCATTGACTGTTTATGTATAGTACGTCAAAATCACACTTAGTATGTCACATTCCTTAATTCAGATGGCCAAGTGGTTATTTTTATTGCCTGACCCTATTTCATATCCTGTGACCGAAATGAACTGGAACTCACAGATTTAAATTACTTTAAACAAGTTGAAAAACAGCAACACAAATCTGATGGCAGATTAATTTCTGACACAGAATGTATGCTAATCTCACCTTCTTGAAAACGATTTGTGCCCCCATGTGCAGGTCCCTTCAGGGCCCCCCTACTAGTGATGCATTTAGCTTTCCATATAGCACAAAGGAATGCAAGGGAGTGCAATAACATCTTAAAGATCTGTGTCCCTAAAATGTGCAATGGGTTCATTTTATCTGAGAGGGTGAAGGTAACCTCATCAGTCATGTCTAGAAAGAGAAACAATCACAAAGCAAATTGACTGGTTATCCTGAAAGCTCAAAGGCACCTGGTCAGCTCTATCTGTGTTGAACAAATGGTCCTGTACTGCATCAAACATTTAGCAAATGTTGAGTAAGTTTGGGTAGAACTTGTAGATAACAGGGCCACCAAAGTGTGGTTAATCCATGAAACTCTAAACTTACTGTTGAGACACAATGTTCCTGGTCATGCACAGCAGGTCATTGCCCAGATTTTTGTCTTTCCTTCAAGAATGTCAGTATTTCACCCTATTGAAATTAAAGATACATTATTCTCTTAACAATTCAAATCCCATTCTAAGTCATGTAGGAAACTGCTTAGATTTCCCCTGTCATGGAAGCTTTAAAACGTGTGTTAGAACCACTTTTGTAAAGATTTATCATATGCATATCATATGCAATACACATTTCTCCGGACATTTGTTTAGATAAAAAAAAATACACTATACAAACAAAAATGTTTGGACACTGGACAAGTAAGCCTTGAGAAATGCAGGGTCCCTTCTTTCCAAATAATCTGTAGCAATCCTTATCAAATCTGACCTGTTTATAAGCACTAAACCAAGGGCCTGCAACCATCACAATATAAAGTGCTGCTTTTGGCCAGAAAGAAAAAAAAATTGTTTAGAGGTGCAAAATATCTGAACACTTTATGTACCACGTGACATATGGCACTTATTTTAACTGGCAACATGTTAAAAAAACAATTTGTTTATTATTTTTAATTCATTTTTCTTCATTTTACTGATTATCTTTTTCATTTCTTCAACATTTCTGTTGAATTCTGTTTAGTTGTTGTTCATTATTTTTGCTTATTTTTTATTTCCTTTTATATTTCTATTCCAATTCTGTAATTTTTGTTCATTTTCTTGTTTTTCTCTATTTTCGTCATAATTTTGCTTATTTGATCATGTTTTTAAATCATTGGTTTGTTATTTATTCTATTATTTAATCGGGTTTAGTTTCTTGATTATTTTGCTCATTTTCTTCAGCTTTGTCTAATTTTTTTCATTATTTAGTTCTTTTTTTCCCTTCGTTTTGTTGATTTAGTGCTCATTTTGGTCATTTTGATTTACTGTTATTCTGTCACTGGGCCAAGCCAACAAAAATGAATCCGCAAACAAAAAAATTAAGCCTCACAGCTAGAAAGTCCTGGGTTCGATCCCAACACCAGGTGGTGGGGCCTTTCTGTGTGGAGTTTGCATGTTCTCCCCGTGTCTGCATGGGTTCTCTCCGGGTTCTCCGGCTTCCTCCCACAACCAAAAACATGTGCTAAGTGAACTGGCTACTCTAAATTGTCCATAGTTGTGAATGTGAATGACTGTCTGTCTGTATAGTAATGAGGTCTCGGCCTCAAGTTGTGAAGCGCCTAGAGATAATCGGCGATTATGATTGGCGCTATACTACTAAAATTGAATTGAAAAATTTGGAAAATGAGCAAAATTAAAACGTGTAATAAACTAAAAAAAAACAAATAACAGAAATAATCACAAAAGCATAAATGAAACAAGAAAGTGATTAAAAAATGAGAAACATATAACATCTTTATTCATATTTAATGTATATATTCATTTTTATCCATTTATGTAGTGGTAATGACCAAACATTTGGAACAACTAGATATGTTAAGGATTCCTAGGATCTTTCCAATCTTCTCCATGTGCCACTGTGAGGTGTCCCAGTACAGTGTACATGGCCTGTATAAAATGACAGGCTTTACAATTTATTCTTTGCTGTAATCACTTAAGGATAGAGCTTTTTCTCCAATGTAAGAATCTTAAACTAAAGGTGTTACCGCTTTAAGTAAAACTTTGGCATTGGGACAGCATCTGAACCTCTTCCTGTCAGTCTGTTGTTGTGTTTGTGCTAAGCTCGAGGGCAGGCAGATGCAAATGCCTATAATAGGATTTACTCCCCGATGCAGAGATTATGACGAAAAGATAGCTGGAGGTGAGCAGAGAGAAGAGGGGCACCTTTCTGGCTCTGCAGGGACTCATGCTGAACAGCAGCACTGGCGGAGGAGTGATATGAGTGGAGATGGAGGTGGGCAGGCTGCGGTATCAGACCCTCCCAACTCGCTGTCCCAACTGTGGGAAATATGAACGGTCGTATTCCACAGTCCGAATCTCCATTGCGGAGATGGAGTGCTATTACCACTTCCTGGGAGTTTGTCAGCAGACAGAGTCAGCCACAAAAAGAAGTATGTCTGTTCATCCATCCATCCCACCATCTACTGCATTACCCCATCCTCTGCTCCACGCTTCCCCCCAACGTGTCCATTCCTTGTGAGGTATTTAGTCTGAGTTTATGTTGTGCTTTACTGCCGGGGCCATGCTCCAAGACATAGTCCATTTCTGGTGCCTGCTTGTCTTCTGTTAAAATAATGTTGCTGTATCAAACTAGTTTTGTCCAAGTGTATTTGTCCTGGTTCAGAGGTTGACTGAGACTCAACTTTGAATGGCTGATCTAATAACAGCAGTTTGTAGAAAGGAAAAAGCTTATAGCCAGCGCTTGATGTTACTGCCACCCTCCCTTGCAAGGTTTTGACGTGAAAACACAGTACGTATGTCAGAAATACACTGTTTTTCCACTACAACAAAATAATAACACCTAAATAAATACAAGTCAAAGTAATTAATCTAAAAGTGTGGCATTGAACCTTAGACCAATGGCAAAAACAGTTTTCATAGATTGGAACTTGTAGGTGTGAGCCGTTAGTTTCCCTCAGTGTCAGTACTTCTGCAGTGGTCTGTCGACTAAACAGAAACAGTACTCAAGTTAAACTACAGTTATTTTCTAATTCTAGTGACTCAAGCAGAAGTAGAAGTACTCATAAACATAAATACTTGAGTAAAAGTAACAGGGTATCTCATAAAAACTACTCAAGCAGTGGGTAATTTTATAACATGGAATGTATTTCTGCATAGCATATTGACTTCCAACAAATCTATTGTTCGTATTTTTGTTAATTTACTGGATTATTATTGATAAATTTGGTGACTTTTGTTCAGTTTTGTTGTTTTTGTTCACTATTTTAACTTACTTATTGTAATATTTAATTTGACCAATGTTGTTGCTGAATTTGTTCACTTTTACTCCTTTTCTGGATTATCTTGTTTTTTTGTTAAGTTTATGTTGTGCATTTCATTTTTGTTTGTTGCATGATCATTTTTGCTTATTTTCGTGATTCAGTTTCTCTATTATACTGTTTTTAATTTTAATCATTTTTGTTTGATGTGGTGTAGCAAAATGTAACTAGATTTTTTTGCATCACAAATGTAAGGGAGTAAAAAGTATTCTGCAAAACAACTACTCTATCAATTACACTTTTCTGAAAAAAAAAAAAAAAATCAAGTACATGTAAAGGAACAAATGTACTTGAACACTACCCACTTCTGGCTGCACTGATAAAGACATAATTGGCCAGACTGGATAATTGCGTGGACACAGATTGCCACCAGTGTTTATTAATATGTCTAAATTTGCATACCCTTACCTTTGCTCATAGTCAAAAAGAAGCAGGAAAACTGCACAGTAGCCAGATGCAATATTAGATCCCAGAGGCAAATGAATCAGATACATGGCAGTAAGGTTAGTTTTCTGGTGGTTGATAAAAATCTGATCCTGACCTCTCTCTCTGTCCACTGCAATAGATGAAAAAAGAAATCTATTTACACAAAGTTCAGATTGTCCGCTAAACTTGAGTAACAGCCTTTAGCTGCTTTAGAATTCAGGCTTCCACTTAGTATGAAATTGTTCACGGACTGTCTGCTGATCCTCCTTAAGAACCATTTTTAAACTAAATGTATCAAACTGCACCAGGTATAATATGGCAAATTTCCTACCCATTTTATCTTCTTCTGAATAACACTTGAATTGCCGCCTAATGCTACCTCAAATAAAACGCCTGACACAGTCTGATCACGAGCTGCTGAAGGAAAACAGCCCTGAGTGAAGGCAGAAAGATTTTTATTATTTATCTAAATACTGTAGTGTGAACCTGGAGGTGCACTGAGTGGAGACCTCTGAGGCTGAGCTTTGACTTAAATGCAAAAGAGTCCACTGGGCGCTCGCTCAATCTCCACAGAGTCCCATGTTAAGAGGCAGAGGTCTTCAATGTTTTATGTAATCATCCTCAGCTCCTTCACACAGCACAAGTTCATTTCTGGATCAGAGTGAGAAGACAGGGGTGTCAATATGGCTGTTTCCAGAAGCTCCTTGTCTGAGCTTCAAAGGGCTCTTCAGAAACTTATGGGTGACGCAGAGGGTTTATCCGTCTTTTATATGCATTCTAAAGCCGGCCGTACACAGAGAAACCAGACTCATCTGAACTCAACTCAACTGGAAATTGGCTTGATTTGCGGCAGTTCCCGACCCCGATTTGTCAGTCCTGACGACGTCCCAACAGAAATCGTGCCGATTCAACATGTTGAATTGCCAGGAGTCAGTCTCGGCAGTGTGCGGCGGTCCCGACTCCGACTTCGCGTCTTTTATAATGCTTGGCATATAGACAACAGGTGG
>JAQQAE010006291.1:0-16822 GCA_029823295.1 Pseudamia nigra
ATAATAATAATAATAATACATTGTATTTATAGGCTCCACCACCCCCCCCCCCCCGACCCTCATGAGGATTAAGGGGTAGAAAATGGATGGATGGATGTATTTACAGGCGACACTGAAGGAACCTTACTAAATTGCTACCAGTGTGTTTCTGACCTGTCGACTGGTTCACACGACCAGCCAACTTCCCTGAAACTCGCACAACAAATGCTTTTCCAGCGTGGACTGTGTTTGCAGAGACCGAGACACTGACGCTGTGCAGAAACGGTCCTGACGTTCTGTACAGAGCCACATTCCCACGTCCACGTCCAACTGGAAGAAACGGCTCACTGCAAAGATTTGTTTTTTTTAAAAAGCACAAAATTAATAGGTTTTTTATATATATTAATAATGCGGTTGGACTGTCCTTGACACCCATACTGAAGCGTCTGTGGGACTATTTAAAAGTAAAACTGATAGAATGAAAAAAAAATTATAATTCTGTGTGGAAAATAAATAAATAAATAAAATCCAACAAAATGCACAAAAATAATCAACGACATGAACAAAACTAACAATAAGACCATGACAATGAACATAAATAGGCAAAATTAACAAAAATGAAGAAAATTATCAGTAACATTAATGAACAAAAATTGACCCAAACAAACTAACACAATAATGAAAAATTAGCAAATTGTAGGAAATGAGCAAAAATGAACAAAGTAATCAAATTACTAAAAATGATTTTAAAAAATAACAAAAACAATGAAGCAAATGATTAAAGCTGAACAAAACGATCAAGCAAATGAACAAAAGTGAACTTAATAGTGAAAAGCACTCGGGTGGAATGAGGTCCTGGCTGCGTTCGGGCCTTCACCTCCAACCTCAGCTCAAACCACAGATCAACAGCAAAGTAAAATCCGCAAAACGTGTCACCTTTCTGTCTTTGTTGTCGACGTGTCAAAACAGTCGCTGAATAGAAAACCCTGCAGCTCCTCGTCAACACAGGAGCAGCTCTCCGACGTCACCGCAGCAACAGCAAACCTACAGCAATAAACAATGCTGCTCAATATACGAGTGCAAAACACCACATGTGTGCATCTAAATCCTTTTTTCCAATAACTTATCATTCTGATGCTTTAACAGCAACAGTCAACAACTCAAATTTACCTGCAGCTGCTTTTCAGTTGCTCCTTTCTCTGTTTTAATAGATGTTGAAGCCCCACTTCCCTATACTAAAAATATCCTACATGAATCTGACTTAAAATATGTTCAAATATAAATATGCTGACAATATATTTACAGCAGTCACAACAGTAAAATGATCCTTACTGAAATGCATTAATTCATGCAGCTTATATTGAGTGATTCTAAACTTTTAAATGTTTAATTGTACGTGACCTGAAGGATGATTTGGGTCATTTATAACAGTAATTTTTTTCCTAACACCCACTTGTACTTCAGACCAGTCTGATAATGTTCATGGAAACCACCTATGTTTTTAATCATAACTTGGAATCAGTGGAAATCCATTCATCCATTATTTACATGTATTAAAGCACAAATAATTTTTGACTTTTTTGCATCTTTTAGGCCATTTTTCTGTTTTTGCATCTCATTTAGATGTTCTTTTTTCATCTTTTCTTATATTTTTGGTAATTTGTCTTTTTGTCTTTTATGATGTTTGAGTCTTTTTATAACGTCTTATTCTATTTTATAGATAATTTTTGACCTTTTGCACCTTTTATGTCATTTCTGTCTTTTGTGCACGTTTTAGATCATTTTCAACTTTTACATCTGTTGTGTCATTTTTGTGCCTTTCAGCTTATTTTCGTCTTTTATGTGGCGTTTGTCTTTTTACGTTATTTTTATCCTGTTCCATTTTCTTTGATCCTTATACATACTTTGCATCTTTTCATCTTCTTTCTTCTTTCACAAATTATTGAAAAACAAGAGTTTGGCCTGAGATCAACAACCAGCTTTTAATCTTTAACTCCTCAAAGTTGATTGTGGTATTTATCAGTATTCACTGATATAAAAATATCTATTGCAATAACATTTTGATGTTATTTTAAATAGATGCTTTACATATAGTCACAGAGTTTGTATTAGTTGACAGGGATCCATCTCCTTAATATTAACATTTACATTTGTTTATCTCAGTAAAAACATCAAATAAATGCAAGATTTTTAATTTGTTTTACAAACACTCATTCTGTATTGTAATATATTTAATATTTTAATTTACCATAAATGTCATTTCTGCTTCAATATTCCAAGGACACATGGGGAAAACATTTATGAGACAATAGCATGTATAAAAATTGAGATTTTAACTTGTTTGGTGATGAAATTAAGAAAGTGATTCACAAAATTGACAAAGTAATGAACAGAACTTGCCAAATAATGAAGAAAATGAACACAACAATAAACAAACTACTAATTATTTGAATTATTGAAAAAATGGTGTTATGACATTTTCAGCCTTATGGTACTTTCCAAAAAATCTTTAAAATAATGTCATGCATTTTAAGTCAGGTAGTGGTTGGAAATGTGTCAGTTCAGTGAAATACAATCAGAATTATGCTTCATTAATGTTTGATAATGAATAAAAATATGACTCAACCTTACAATTTGAAACATTTTTGTTCTTGTTCATTTTTAAAGCATTTTCTTGATTTTCTGTTTTATTTTTGTTCATTTTTCTACTTTTTGCATCGAATTTGGTTCATTTGCTCATTCGCTGCTGATTTTGGTCATTTTTTTCTTCCATTTTTGTTCATTTTTTCTTCATATTCCAATCATTGTGTTCAATTTTCGTCTGATATTTTTCAGTATTTCTTCATTTTTTGATTGTTTTCTTCATTTTCCTTCTGATTTTCTTCACTATTATTGATTTGCCTCACCATTTTGTACCTTTTTGCTTCTTGTTTCTTCTTTTTCCTGATTATTTTGTTCATTTTCAGTCAAAACACTCAGTCTCATTGCGTTTTGCTTAAATTTTTGCCTTCATTTCTTAATTCCTACTGTCCAGTGTAGTGAATACCGTGCGTAAAAGCGTTATCAATATTGGGGGCGGGGGGGGGGTCTGCACCTGTGACCCCAAACGGGCCCCAGTGGTTTCACACTTTCACTTTTTACGTTCTCACACTAATTTTGGTTGGATTTCTACTTATTCGCTGTTTCTCTTACCCTTCATCCAGGCAGTAGACGGCGCAGGCTGCCGGGTCAAGGTCACCGACGTCCCCGTGTGCGTAAAAACCGCCGCTGCCGTCTGTGGCGCCGTCCACGCATCCCAAGAACCACGGCGAATTCACGAGTGCTGACGGAGAAAGAGCAGCCGAGAAAAACGAGCGGAACGCAAGAAAAATGGCCCAAAACCCAGCGGACATGTCTGCAATGGGCTGCAAAACAAGACTGATGGAGACGCGGAGATTCCAGGGGAGGAAGAGGAGAGGATGAGGAGAGGAAGAGGAGGTGTGAACAGGTTAGAGAACAGAGACGACTGTGTGCAGATGAAGAGGAAGAAGAGCTGGAAATGCACTGATGACAAAGGGCCGGAAACAAGGTGTCATTTAATTTAAACAGGAGGGCGCATTTTGAGTCAGGCATCTCCGGGTCATCCTACACATTCTGAGCGTCTGTTGTGGTGAATGATCATGGTGTCAACTTTTGCCTTATTTTTTGTTTATGTCATTGAAGGGAGCAAAAATAAACGAACACAAATGAGCAAAATAAGCAGCAAAATCAGTTAAAAAGAGACATAGTTGGAAAAACTGACATATAATCTCCATTTTTAAATAGATCCACATATGATTAGAATTTTATTTTTTAAATGTAAATCACAATACAATATATATGCATGGTTTAAATCAAATGAATAAAATAATGAACAAATGTGACCAAACATGAACAAACTAATCAGTATTTTTTGTGTTCTGGGAGAAAACACAATGAACTGAACACAAAGGGACAAAATAATCCCCAGAATGGTCAAAATGATTAAGAAAATTGAAACAAAATGAAAAAAATAATCCACAAAATGAACACAAAAGTAAAGAAAATCAACATGATAATCAGGGAAATTTGCAAAAGTTATCAAAATAATCCTGAATGAACAAAATGGCATTGTTTATAAAGCAGAGCAGAGAAATGAATCAACAAAATAAACAAGAAATGAAACAATAAGCAACAAAATCAACAAAAATGAACTGAAATGAGCAAAAGGAAACAAAATAATCCCCATGATGAGTAAGGAACTTGAAATAAAATGAATAAAACAATACACAAAGTATTCAAAAATAAAGAATATTAACTTAACAATCAAGTAAATTAAAGGTGATCAAAATCATTGTTTTGTAAGGCAGGGCACAGAAATAAATTAATGAAATAAACAACAAATGAAAGAAACACAAAAATGAACCAAATAGGCAACAAAACGAGCCAACATGGCATCAAATATTCACTATACTCTGAAATTAAATCAAAATAAACAGTAAATGAATACAATAATTTAAAATGAGTAATGTAATCCATAAAATGAACCAAAATGGACAAAATTAGCAACGAAAAAAGAAAAAGATAAAGACATAAACTGACATAACACGGTTTACATTTTTACAGTAAATAAATGTACACAGGATCAGATTTTTATGTATTTTGCTCTTGAAACAAAATAGGCAATATGATGAATAAGAATGAAGATAAGTAAATAAAGAAATAAGCCCTAAATGAACGTAATTAACAAAAATGCACCACATAATTGCCAGAATGACCAAAATAACCAAGAAAACGAAAATAAGATGTACAAAATGAACAAAATAGTAAAGACAATGAACAAAATAATCGAGGAATTCAGCAAAAAAATTGCAAAATGGTTCAAAAGGAACAAAAATTAAAAAATAGAAAAATACATGATTAAATTATGAAGGAAAATGAACAAAATAATCAACAAAATGAGAAAATGTGGGGCCAGCAATTCATTATAATATGAAAGATCTTTTGAAATCTATTTGGTAGTTTACTCCACGTGTCAATAAATATAAATGAACAAAACCTGGAAAAAAAACATTATTATTTGACATAAAATCTGCACTTTTACAGCAAAATGAATCCACATATAACATTTGTACTGCATATATATTTTACTTTTTCATGGTAAAAGATAATAAGATGTGTAAGAATGTAAAATGCACTTTATTCATTTAGTCTGACTTCATGTTGACTTAATGAACCTATGAACAAAATCAGCAACAAACAACACCAACACTGGGAATAAAATGCATTATAGTTTCTACTATAAATGAGTCCACGTCATTACTAAAAAATGGACGAAATGAGCATCAATACAATGAACAAATAATGCACAAAATAAACACACGTGAACTGAAGATGGTCCCAAATGAACAAAACAGGCAAAAAAACTGCATGAAATACACTAAGAAGATATTTTAACTTGACATAATTTCATTTTCAGTGTATTTAATAGATTAAACGTAACACAGGGCATAGGAGGATGAACGAAAATGAGCAAGCAAATCTGAAAATTGGACAAAATAATCAAGGAAATGAGCAATAGGAACAGAAACGGATCCATCGGTGAACAAAACTGACATTATTTCCTGGTATCAAAGTGAAACTAGGACCTTTAAAAACCACTCAGTGTTTTAGTTGAGTGAAAATGCACCGTGGTTTTCCCAAGGCTCACTTTTCATCCTGTAAATTCTTTGACATTAAGTGAGTGAAGTAGCCAGATTGTGTCTTAATGCAGAGGCTTTGTCCTTTAAATCTGAACGGGTTCCAGGAAAACGTCTGTTTAAATCCACTAATATTCCAGTTTTCCCCCTTTTTCCAACAAAAATCCCTAATCCCTAATGAGCTGTCCACATGGACAGTGAGTATTCATCTTCCACGGCGTGCAGCTGTTCACACCCCGTGCGTAAACAAGTGTCATTTTTCATTTCACTGGTTACTGTTTCACTCCGTCAAAACCTCCCTGGGGAAGTGGATCGAATCCGTCCAACGCTGCTGAAATAGCTGCGTTTTCTCACTCAGAGGATCACAGAGCCTCGACCTCAGCTAAAACCTACTGAAGAGCATTTTCTGAAGAGAATATATCATAATATATAGACAAAAAAGGCCTAATTCAGAATATCCACCCGTACTATATGTTGACATGACACCTACTGTATCAAATTCACAATAAATAACAAACAGACGTCTTATTATTCTTATTTTTATAAGATCCAGTTCATATTCCTGTAGAAAAATGAAAGTTAATAATAAATCAAATCGTCTATTATTTAGACTGTTTATTAGCCTCGTGTTGTCTCGGTGTAAAATAACTGACTTGATCCCCGAATTATGAAAATACATATTAACTAAGAGTCTGTGGGACCACCGTGACATCTTCATTAAAAGTCATACGTGCCCCTCGCCCCCTCCCCCACCCACATAAGAGTTTAAATTCACGGTTGTCATTTTCTTCATTACTTTATAGATTTTTTTTGTCCATTTTGGGGGGGTTAGTGTTTATTTTTGTTCATTTCTATCATTATTTTGTTCACTCATGGCCATTTTCCTTCATTATTTTATCGCTTTTTGTTGAATTTGGTTCACTGTCTTTATCAGTTTGTTGATTTTCTTTCATTCATAGATTTTTTTTTGCCCGTTGCTGATTAAGTGCATATAAGTTCAGGTGTCATTCTTCTTCCGTATCAGTTATCGTTCACACTGAGTGACTAAAATACAGAAAATCCTAGTATTTGCAGTAAAATCTGTAGATAATGTCAGTTGTCTGAGTTTTGTACATGTCGTCACTTATTGTGTTTCCTAAAGTGTTTTGTTAATTGCTGCCCTATTTTGCTGCTTATTTTGTTCATATTTTGTGTCATTTAAGCAGAAAAGGCACGAGCTGATGCGTAAACGTTTCACCAGAAACAGAGAATAAAATGTGGTGCGCTGAACATTTTCAGGAGGATCCAGACGTGTCCCCGGAAAATGTCCCCAATGTTGAAACATACCTGTCCTTGCGCTATGCTTTAAGAAAAATATCTTTACGCCAATACATTGCTCTCCTAATCACGCGGTGTTGCATGTGAAGAAACATTTTATGACATCAAAGTGACATAAAGTGGGAAGCAATACATATAAAATACTTAATCCGGATTTTTAGCTACTTCTTTCACTGTTATCCTTCGATTTTGTTTTTTAATCTAAACGCAGGCGGGGCGAACGTTCTCCACCTGAACCTCAGTCGTGCGTAAAATCCTTTACTTGTGCACTGTTTGGTGCGCATTTGCGTAATTCAAGGAAATGGTTAAAAACGTCGTTTTTAAAATTAGAAATGAGAGGAATTACTCATCTCCCGCACCAGGGATGTGTTTGCGTCTGCTTCAAGACATCAATATAAACCACGACATCAAGCTCCATGTCTTAAAAAGGGATCATGTTGCAGAGCAAGTATAAACTGTGACATTGAAAAGGAGAGAAAGGCAGCGGGAAACGGTGCGTTATTCGTCTGAATCCAACTTGCCCTTTGCGGAGACAGCTTCCTCGTTCTGCTGCTAACTCCACCGGTCCACCTTAAAAAGCTTTTCCGGCTTCGGAGACATCCCCTTTAAGAGGACTCCACGCTTCTCTTTTCCACCGGCAGGGGACGCTGTCAGACCGCCCCATGTCCTCACACTGGCCGTGGTGGATAGAGAGGCAAGGCGGGGGAATCGCGCACATTTTCTCTGTCCGTTTTCATACGAATGCGTTCATATTTGGGGGGCGATTTCGTTTTCTGTTTTCAGTCAGGTGCAAATCAACCCTTTGGGATGAACAAGGAACCGGGTGTTTACCGGCAGAAACGCACTGAAGTCCGGATTATTTTAAAAACAACTCGTGATTGGACCGACTGTTTGTTTCAGGTTAAATCAGACGCATTTATGAAAACAACAGCTGTCAATGTCAGACCTATATTTAGACTACATTTAATAACCGAACCATCCTAAACGAAATAATTTACCCTGAAAACACATTCAATCCATTTCCTTCGCCGCGGGACCCCAGAGTCTGCCCCTGAACCCCCGCAGATCCCGGAATCACACTTTGGAGACAATTTCTGTGTCTAAATCTTAAACCTTTTATTTGACACCAGAGTCGTGACGCTGCGTAAAAGCCACCGCGGGCCCGTCGCAGCTCAGCTCACCTGCGTAATTCGATAAGAGCTGGCTTTGTTTCGGTCGAATCCGCGCGGTGACAACATAAACAAATGATGAAGTCAACGAAATGTTTAAAAAGAAGCTGCTGTGTCAGCGTTATGGCGCTGCGTAATGGAGAGTCGGAATAAACAAGAAGCGTTATGTAAGTGTCTGCAGCCGGAGACACGCGGTCCAGAGAAAAGAGAACAGCTGACTCCGGTGACCGGGATGTCGCGTGAGTCCGAGCAGAGCGGAAAATACTCCTAATGTGAGGAATGTGACTAGAACCTGAATATGAACCAGGCTATGAACTCCCTCAGTCTGAGTTTCAGCGAGTTCAATTAAGCGTCATCAATAGAATATATTATTAGTGACGTGTGAAGGTCAATTAAATCTATATTTTAATGAATCATCACCATCCAAACTCACCAACACAAGCCACGAGGACAATGATTCTGTCCATGAAGGATGTGAAACATTTTAAATAAACATATTTTTCCAAAAAGCAGCCGACAACCACACCTTCCTCAGCTCGATAATTTTTTTTGTCAGGGAGGATTTTCAGCATAGCTCTCTATTTGATATGTCTACAAATGTGATTAAACATCCCGGTCACGTGCATGAATTAATCTTCATGATCATGATTATATTTCATCTCGACCCAGGCAAGACTTCTAGATACGGGAATAAAACACTATGAAAGCAGTGATTTGGAAAATATTTGGTCTTTCCTTTCAGGTGTTTCTCAGCCTCTGTGATCAAATATTTAGTCATCGAGCTGCAGGGCAAAGTCATTTCCAAAAATAGAATAAAAGTTCCATGGCAATTCAAACTGGAGAGGGTAAGGGATTGTTGTGGTACTTTTGAAACAATATGTCAAGCTTTCTTTAAAAAAAAAGAATAAATGTTAATGGTGCTGAAAAAAAAATAGTAGAAATCAAAAACGAGCAATAAGAATAAAAAAGAAACCGATGGAACCATGTGGTCAACGGAAAAAAGAAAAGTGATTGTTGGACTAGGTTCGTCCTTTTTGTCACTTCCCTAAAACATACTTGAATAGCTTGATTTTTTTTTCTGCTTGTTCATTTTCACCTCCGTTCAGGCCTGTTCATTTCTCTTAAAAATTCTGAACTTGTGCCTGTGCGTCATCGTGCGTAATAAGCACAGCTGCAAACGTCTGTGTTGGTTTTAATTGACGCTGTCATAATTTGCTTCAGGTTTATGAAGTGGTGACTGGGTGTGGAAGAGAGAGAACACAACCATGAAGTAACACTTGAAACGTGGACAGAGCTGCACAGTTTGCATTTTTACGCACGGCTCATTTAGTATCATTCATTATTTCTCACTCTTTAGGAAGCAGCGTCTAATTTAAAGTCATTCCAATCCTACTCTGACGTCTGACGTCGCCGTGTCTCTATTCCCCCCGGGGAGCAGAGGCAGCTCCGTGGGCTCCGGTTACTCTGTAAACAACACTCAATCACACCAATTATTATATAAGGACACGAGGAGCCACTGAAACAAGGAGACTTTGTCAGAACCGCGTCGGAGTGGGCATGAGTGCATGTCTGAAAATGAGAAAATAAACAAAGCGAAGAAAATGTGTTTGAAAAGTACGATGAAACACATTATATTTGCATTATTTCCACGGTTCA
The DNA here is from genome assembly GCA_029823295.1 of Pseudamia nigra. Classification (NCBI taxonomy): domain Eukaryota; kingdom Metazoa; phylum Chordata; class Actinopteri; order Kurtiformes; family Apogonidae; genus Pseudamia; species Pseudamia nigra. The sequence continues at coordinate 9,818 of JAQQAE010006291.1, forward strand.
CTCTTTAAAAATGCTTTACAACCGCAGAATCAGCTTTAATGAGAATATAATGAGGTTAGACCAGGTCATTACAGCGCGTAAAATCTACAGAAACAATGGTATTATTTCCCTTTAAAATGCGCAATTATCAGCCCAAATAAAAGTGTGTACATTCATGGTTTTCTACCCTGTTTAACCAGTAATTCAATTTTTTGTTCATTTTGTTCTTTTTGTTTTCATTTTATTTATTCTGGGGATTGTTTCAGTCCTTTTTTGCACAGTTTGGTTCGTTTTGTTCATTCATTTTTTTGTTGCCTCCATTAAGAAAAGGCAAAATTCATGCATTAACAATTTACCAGAGCACACACAATGAAATGTTCTCACAGGTGCCTGATTTTTTTTTTAAATGTCCAAGAAAATTAAGCTTAAACGAGTTAGACGTTCATTTTGAGTTCGTTTTTGATTATTTTGAGCATTTTGTTCATCTACTTTTCTTTCGGGCTCATTATGTGTGTGGTTTTCTTCTTTGTTTTCCTTCATTTTGATGATTACATTTTTTATTTCCTTGGTTTTTGCTAATTTTGTCAATTTTTGTTCCTTTGGCAAGCAGAAAAGTCACAAATTCACCAGGACAGAAGAAAATAAAGTGGCCAATGCTCAAAATTTCCAGTACTAACCAGAGATTCCAGAGTAAAAATACCCCCTACAAGTTAAAATAAAAATGGTTCTACTTATTTTTCAAACTTATTAAGGCTGTCATCCCAGTGACATTAGGCCCTAAAATGAGCTGCCTCGCATTACTGTTAATTTTTGTGCTTTTGTGCTTGTGTTTGCTCTTTTTTCATGATATTTGTTCATTTCGTCGATTATTTTGTCCATTTTGTGTGCTTTTAGTCTTTATTTGCCACATTTCACTCATTCAATTATTTATTTTTCATTCTGCGTTTTTTTTCTTCCTTTTTGCTTCAGTTTGGTTCATTTTGTCCCCTTTGTAAAAGAATAAAAACACAAGAATTTATCATTTACCAGAACACAGAAAATGAAGAGTTTTGTGCTAAGAATTTGTAGGAGAATCAACATTTTTGACTAAAAATGGCCATGTTTAGATGAACACTGTGCATTAGCAAAATACAAAGTCTGTCACACAAATGAAACCAGGCCTAAAACTTGTTGCTTGACATTTTTGTTAATTTTTGGGTTCCGATTTGTTCATTTTTGAATTGTTGCTGCTCAGGTTTTGTTAGTTTTCATTTAATTTTCATCAGTGTTAAAGGTTTTTCAGTTCGCTCATTATTTTTGTTTATTTTGTGGCATGATAATCTCCCTTTTTATTTCATTTTGTTCATTTTCTTAATTATTTGCTCCATAAAATTGGGCCAAAATGAGTAATGAGTCATTTTTGTTTGGATTTTTCACATTACTTCTGTTTATTTCCTCGATCATATTGTGGATGGTTCTGTCCATTTTTGTCCATTTTGTTGATAATTTTTTTCTTATTGTGGGGACTATTTTATTCCCGTTTGGACATTTTCTTTATTATTTGTCCAGTAGAATTAGGCCTAAAATGACCAACATTTTTGGTCATTTCTAAGTTAATTTTTGTTCATTTTTGGTTTATCCAGGTAATTTTTGTATATTTCCTTAATCATTCTGTGATTTTGTCATTTTTTCATAGTTTTGTCCATTTTCTCAATTTTATTGGTTTTGTTTGTTTATTCTGGAGATTGTTTTATTTCTCTTTATTCCATTTTGTTCATTTTCTCGAATAGTTACTCAGTGGAAGTAGGCCTAAAATGAGTAATTTGATATTTTTGTTGCTTTATAGCTTCATTTTGGCTCATTATGATATGTTATGAATATTTGTATTAATTTCTTTGATCATTTTGTTCATTCTGCAGATTAGTTTTATCCCATTTTGTTAATTTTCTTGATTATTCACTATGTGGAAATAGGCTTCAAATGAATAATATGACAGTTTTGCTGATTTTAATGTTCATTTTTGTACATTTTTGGAATATTCTGATCATTTTTGCTCTCCTCTTTAATCATTTTGTTCATTCTTGGGGATTTTTTTCTTTCTTTTTGTAATATTTTGTTCATTTTCTTGATTATTTATTCAAAGGAATTAGGCCTAAAATGAGTGACTTGACATTTTTGTTAATTTTAGGTTCTTTTTTTAAATTTATTGGATTATTCTGGTCATTTTTGTTCATTTTCTTAGTCAATGTGTGCACTTTGTGGATTGTATTACCCACTGTTTTTTTTAACTTGCTGATTTTGGTTAGTTCTTGAAATTATTTCATTCTTTTTTGTTCAGTGTTGTTTATTTTGCATCCTTGTTCTTGTTCTTCATCATTAGCTCAATGAAAATAAGCCTTGAAAGAATAACTTGACATTTTAAGTCACTTTAGGGTTCATTTTTGGATTATTTTGACCATTTTTGTTTATTTCTTTGACTATTTTGTGCTTTTTGTGTATAGTTTTGTTCATTTTGTTCATACTTTGTTCATTTTCTGGGATTGTTCAGTTTGATTCACTGTTGTTTAATTTTTTCATTTTGTTGCTCAATGACATTAGGCCTAACATTAGTAACTTGAGCGTTGTGTCAGATTTTGGTTACATGTTTGTGAATTTCTGCCTTTTAAAAATCATTTTGTTTCAACTTCTTAAGGATTTTGTCCATTTTCTGTGCTGTTTTGCCCATTCTTTTCATTTTGTTGATTATTTTTGATCATTCTTGGGATTACTTTTGTCCCTTTGTCGAGTTCATCTGTTCGGCCTGGTGAATTGGTTACAAAGCAACTCGAATCCCCCTCTTTCCCCTTTGTCCCACATCCTGAATACTCACCCAATATAAAGAAGGGAGGTGAAAAAGCCTCCTGTAACCTTATCTGGCAAAGGCCCAGAAAATCCAAAAAAGTGCCTGATTATATTTCTGGCCGAGCCAATTTCAGAAACTTGACTGGAAGAGGAGAAGAAAGGACGCTCATCCACTCTAATCTGCTTCTGACACATCGTATCTCTTGCCTGCGTGCCCTGCAGCAAGGCACCGGGTTGTGTTTTTGCTTAGTCTGACTTTGACATATAGCAGTAAGTGAAAGACAAGGGCTGTAGGTAAGAATCTGTCCACGTATACTGACACTGAAATCAATAATCAACAAGCCAGGACCTGAAAAAGAAATGCAGCTAACTCTATGACACTGGAGGACAATTTCAAAAGAATATACATCTTTATCTTAATAATGATTAATGCAAAGTAGTGGTTCCTGAACTCAAAAAGCCACATAACAATTTATTTTTTATGTTTTAGTGTTTAAATGCAAAATATAATACAATGTGGAAGACAATATGAAATCAAAATCAATAAAATGAAGAAATAAATGTTCATATAGCTTAGAGAAGAATTAAAAGATGAACAAAGGATTCACAAACTAAACAAAAATGAACAAATTAATTCAAAGAGTGATAAAAAATTAACAGAATAATCAAGAAAGCAAGCCAAACATTTTAAGTGTAAGATGATTTACAAAATGAACAAAGTTTGATCTAAAAATGAACAGGAAGAAGATTAACAAAATATGCCAAAAATGAAATGAATAAACAAGAAATTAACAATGATGTCCAAAAAATAAAGAAGATTTTTGTTAACTGAATAAAATATACACGCAACAAATTAAAAAAGAACAGAAAATGGATAAAGTTACTGGGAGAGTGAACAATAAATGAACAGAAGTAAACAAAAAACAAACAAAATTGCAAATCAAGTGATTTAAATATACACAAAATTGAAAAATAATCCCATAAAATTAGCAACATATGCGCTTAATGAATAAGTATAGAAAATGAACAAAACAAGCAATAAAATAAAATAAAATCCACAAATGAATAAAGATTAACAAAAAATTATAAATTAAATTTACAAAGTGAAAAAAATGACAGAAACTCTAATAAAATGGGCAAAATATGCACACAGTGACTAAAAAAACATATAATAAAATCTACAAATCAATAAAAGGTGCACAAAAAGTTAATAAATAAACTGAACTAAATATGAACAAATTAAAAGAAAAGGAGCAAAAATGAATAAAAGTCTAAACAGTCTAAATATAGCAAACAAAATCTGCACAAAATTAACAAAAATGAAAAAAGGAAATAAAATTAACATAATTTGCAGACAATGAAGAAAAAGTAACAGTAACTGAACAGAGTAATCAAGAAAGTGAACAATAAAATTCACAAATGAACAAAAATGCACAAAATATGCACAAAATGAATACAAAATTTGAAAAAAACAAGCAAAATTTTAAATAAAGTGAACAAAACATGCACAAAATGAACAATTCCTATAAATAAAATGAGTAATATATGCACACAACTAATAAAAATAACAAAATGTAATGAAAAAAACAATAAAATTCACAACAAACAAAAGTTTAAAGTCACAAAATATACACAAAGTGATCAAAAAATGAAAAAAAATTGCAATTAGAAGGAAAAAAATTTACCTTTCAGCAAAAATAGACTAAATATGGAAACAATGAAAAAATATGAACAAAAAATAGACATAGCTGTAAAAATGCACAAAATAAATGCATATGATGAAAAAGAACAAAAGTCTAAACAAAGTCAACAAAATGTGCACAAAATGAGCAAAAAATGAACAAAAATGTATATAGCAAAATAAGCACCTGATGAATTAAAAAGAAAAGAAGAATAAAGTAATCACAAATGAACAAAAAGTACAAAATTAATTTTAAAACATTTTAAAAAACAAGCAAAATGCTTCATAAAATGAACAAAACAAGCACAAAAAATTTAAAACATCTGATAAATAGAACAAAAACATGCACAAAATTAATTCAAAAAATAAAAACAAACCAAAGTACGAATAAAGTCAACAAAATATGCACAAAATGAAGAAAAAATGAAAAGATCTGTACATAAAATGAGCAAAATGTGCACACAAGGCATAAAACCAAGACAAAATGGACAAATTAAGAAAATGAATGAAGCAACAGAATCGTAGAATTATAGGATGAAAAACAAAAGTAACAATAGGAAACTTGGCCGCAGCCGTCAGTTTGGGATAAGTGGAGATAAATGATCAATAAATGTGGTCAGTGTGTGTTTGTGTTGTTGCTAGTGTGTGTTTGCAGTGTGTGCGGTTGCTTGTGTGTGCTGTCGGTATATATTGTCAGCCCGTTGGTGTGTGTGTGTGTGTGTGTGAGTGTGATCAGTGTGTTTTGTCGATGGTGGCTTTCATCCCGTGTTCAGTCCCGGCTGCTGGCCCTAACTCCCTGGTATGAAGGGGTCAAAGGTCACAGCTGCTTGTGGCTCTGCTCAAATCCCCCTATAGTGTGTAATGTTCTCAACTGACCTGTCATTTTCAAAAGGGAACATGTCACAATACATGTCTTCGAGCCCTGGAACATTTTAATCAACTGATATGACAGAAAACAGACTTAAGCTTTCAATAACTGTCATGCAATGATCCCACATATGTCACAAATCTCTTAAGTGTGTTATGGTTGTTCCTTCTGAGTAATTTTGCCTTTAAAATCTGTGAGATAAATTATACTGCTGGTGTTAGAAATGTGCATATATATCATAAATGTATTGAACTTGAACAGAGGTGAAAGGTGATCCACATAATGAACATTTAATCTAAAAACGAACAGAAAAAGAGAACATTTACAAAACAGCCCAAAAACAACAAGTACCAACCAAAACAAAACAGAATATTTAGAAAATGGACAGAATATCCACAAACTGAGCAGAAATTTGGAAAATTATCTGAATTAACAAATAAATAAATGCAATAAAGAAAAATCAAAAAGGAACTGAAGAAACTAATTAACATCCACAAATGAGCAAAACACGCATAAAAATGAACAAAGAACAACACAAAATGAACCAACAGTGGCCAAAAATTCTAAATAAAATGAGTAAAATGTGCATGCGATGTATTAAAACAAAGAATGAACAAAACTGCAAATGATGTGAACTAAATACGCACAAAGAAATTCTCATAAAATCTGCAAAATGTTCACGCAACAAATAAAAAAAACAGAAAATGAGCCAAATAATCAAGAAAATGAAAAATAAAAATCTACAAATGAACAAAATGTGCACCGAGTGAATAAAAAAATAAAAGAAACATACAAAACAGAAACAGAAAATGAACAAGTCCAAGTAAAGATAGATTTATTTGTATCCTATGTCATTGAAATTCCCAGTGAAGCAGAGGAGTCAGCGGGAGGGAAACAGAAACACTTCAAATGTAACTTTTATGCCAATTATGTGGCTTGAAGCGGCTTAAAAAGCTGTTGGAGTATTTGTCACAGTAATAAATGTAATAAAATTAAGATTTAAAAAAATTAAATCAATAGACTTTTTGCAGTTTTCTCAAAAAAACTGTAACATTTATGCATTTCATTAAAAATGCAGTCTTTATGTTGGAGTCCACTGAATGGGGACTTTTCTTTCTCAATAAATCATAAACTATTTATATGATTTATAAAGAGCCAATTTGCTGTAGGATGCCCTTTCCCATATGAACTACTGAAATGACATATATACATGGTTATGTAAAATATGCATGGGTTGCAAAACTTATGACAAGCATTAAATGCAGAATAAATTATTAAGGGAAATAATGAAAATGTATTCATATTTAAATATTTTTGCACTGTTAAAAGAACAGGGTGTATTGTGTAATTTTTTGTTCTCTTTTATTTTCCTTGATTATTTGCCCACTGATATTAAGCCTAAATGAGTAGATTATTAGTAGCAGTAGTAGTTTTTGCAGTAGTCGTAGTAGTAGTAGTAGTAGTAGTAGTAGTAGTAGTAGTAGTAGTAGTAGTATGGACATGAACAGGTCTAAAGATGTTCACCCACGTGATAGAATTAATTGCAAGATAAACAACATGAATTTTAAACATTTAAAATACGGCTTTGGTCTCTAAATATGAACAACAGTAAAAAGACCTTTCATTACTCTACCATCCTAGTAAACATGAATAATGG
>JAQQAE010006292.1:0-16822 GCA_029823295.1 Pseudamia nigra
CCTTCAAATTGAGGGGAGGAGCTAATCAGTTAAATCACCTGCTTTGTGACTGGTTGGAGAGAAAACCTGCAGGGTCTTGGCCCTTTATGGCACGAGTTTGACACCCCAGTAAAGTGGAATTAATAATTCCAGGTGGATTCCAATCATTCAGAATTTGGTGCAGCTCTAATCAACAGTACATCCAGAAATGACAGATCTGGTTTTGGTTCAACCATGTAGATCATTTGAAACACTTTAAGAGCACTGACTCACCCCTTTCACTGCTCCATTACCCCAACCCAGGTGTCCTATCCACGGAAGGGACGTGGTGACATTAAAACCCACTTGGACCGGCCTCTGGTGGTCAATCCACAAGACAACCGCAACAACAACACCAACAAGACTCAACCAGGAGAGCTGCCTCTGGATCAGGAGTACCGCCGCCAGGATATGGACCATTACCGCCGCGCTGCCCACTACACTCACTACCACCACCACCACCACCACCACCATCACCCAAAACCAAGCAGGACGGAAAGCGGAGAGCCTGGCCAGCTGGCGGAGACGCACATAGAGCATGGATTTAGCTGTACGTCTCTGGGTAAGGTGGACAGTACTGCTGTGGGCCACCAGGGGGAAGAAAGACATCATAGCCACAGGACCCATCGAGGTCACCGGCACAGGAACAGGGAGAGCAAAGAGGGTTGCAGTGTGTCACCCCATAGTGAAATGGGAGGAGGTCACAGTGAGCACAGGAGGGCCAGGCAGCATCGCAGAGCAGCGCGAGATGGAGACGAAGGCCGGAGACACCGATCCAGGGGGACAGAGGGAGAAGGGGAAAAGGGAGAGGAAGGGGAGGGACGGAAGACAGGACGGCATCGTCACGGCAACCAGGAGAGGAGCCGAGGACGATGTAACAGAAGGTGAGTGAAAGAGGGCTTAATTCAAATGAAGTCATACATCAAGCAAGAATAGGTTAGAATTCCAGCTTCAACAGTTAGTGTCTTCAGTTCCTAAATATTTATTGAGTGTTGTTAAAAGGAAAGGTGATGTAACACAGTGGTGAACATGTCCCAGCTCTTCTGGAATGCATTGCAGGCATCAAATTCATAATGAGTGGATATTTGGGGAAAAAAAGCAATAAAATTTATCATTTTAAACATTAAATATTTTGTCTTTGTAGTGTATTCAGTTGAATATAAGCTGAATGGATTTGCAAATAAATCATCATTAGCTTTGTGTTTTTATTTACATTTTACACAAAGTCACATCTTCACTGAAATTAGAATTTGTAAATCGCAAGTCTTGAATGAGTGACTTGTAGATGCTTTGCCTTACTGCAATTTTAGAACATGTTGTAATTGATTGCTGTCACAGTTAGCAGCATATTTAAAGGGCTTTTACACCAGTCCAGCACAGACTTTTGGAATGGACCATAGACCTTGAGATATGGTGGAAGCATAAATGTTGTTGCAACATGAAAGAGATCATTGTACAATATTACCATATTTTCCGGGTGATGTGTCGCTCCGGTATGTTAGTCACACGAGCCAGAAAATGCATAATGAAGAAGAAAAAAACGTGTATTAGTCGCTCTGCAGAACAGGTTGCATTTGTTCGCGGCCGCGGGTGCGCGCTTGAGCTGCGCTGCTCGGCAAAAGGGAGAGCTCGCAGCTCGCCTCTTCTAGCGGCTGTCAGTGCGACAAACACCCTATGGTCGAATTTATTCAAAATACAACTCGCTCCGACGTATTTGTCGCTCCCCTCGCTCGACTATGCAAAATAATGTGACTTTTAATCCGGAAAATACGTTACATACACTACAAGTGAAATAAATTCAATGTCTAAATATAATAACAGACTAGAAGGTCACTCATCAAGTGCAACATCTTTTGTCATCCGTACAATGTGTGACTTTCACTTTGACCTTTCAAGGTAATTTAAGGTCAAAAATCATGTGACTAAATGACAGCAATATCACATGTACAGTAATATAGAGTTTAATAATGTAATTACATTTCTGAATGGTTTTGATGATATGGACAGTCTGAAACAAGAGGAGCATCTTGTGACATGTAGTATTACATTTGATGTTTTTAATAAAATGCACCTTGTATCACCATCTCTTCATGTTCATCCTTACTGATCCTCCATTTGTGTCGTTATTTCTCTTTCTTCACTGTTTTCACTTTCCCTAAACCCTCAGGGAGCATCACAGCATAGGTCCCAACTTGTCCACTGCAAGACCCATACAACAGTACAATGAGGACCTGGACAACTTCCGCAACAACAGCAAGCTGGCCAGTGCCCACGAGCACCTTTATGCCCTCCCACCGGATCACCCTGACCATCCTGACCACGTCAACAACCTGCTGAACTGCCATGACTCTGACACTCACACCCTGCTCCACAGCATGGATAGCTTGATCTTGACCAGCATGGCTAAACCGGAGTACACAGCCATAGACATGCCACCTGTTTACCCTTACCCCTCCACCAATGCCATCTTGCAAGGTGAGCCTCTGGGACATGATCAGATTGCTTTCAGTCATAACAGTATATTTAGAAACAATAGCTCTTTTTCTGTAAAATGTAGAGCAAATTTGAAACATCCTTTCCTTAATTTTTGCTCATATTTGTGATATTGTGTTCATCTACTATAATATTTTGGTTATTTTGTAGACAATTTGTACATTTTTGTCTTGATTTTGCACAATTTACGCATATTTTGATAATTTTCTTCATTATTGTGTTCATTTTGTGTGTCTTGATGAGTTCGTCAACATTCTTCATTAATTTGTTTTGTTGATTTTTCTTTAATTTTGTAAAGCTTTTTCATTATTTTGTTGAATTTTGTTTATTGTCTGGATTACTTTGTTCATTTATGTACACTTTGCCCATTGTCTTGATGATTGATGCAGTATGTGCCGTCCATAGTGGTGTTAATTGTCAGTTTCACCGCAGTCCACCAAAATGAACAAAATAAGTTAAAATCGACCGCTTCACTCATTGTAAGTTCATTTCATCACTTGTGTCATTTCAATCACTTGTTATTGTGTTTATTTTCTTCATTATTTTAGCTCATTGTTTTTCCTCACTTATTTCATTATTTTGTTCAATTTTACTCATGTCCTTGACTATTTTGTTTTTTTCCTGTCATTTCAGTTTCATTGTTGCGCATTTTCTTGGTCAGTTTGCACATTTTATTTAGTTTCTGGATTATTTTCTTCATTTTGTTAATATTTTTGAGTATTCTCTTTATTATTATTTTGTACATTGTTACAAATTTTCTCAATTATTATTTTTATTAATTTTCTTGATTATTTTGTTTCTTCTTACTCATTTTAGTGATTGTTTTGTCCCACCTCAATGTTCAAATACAGTCATGTACTACTACGAAGACATGTCTATACTGATCCCCATCTATAACTAACAGATAACATTTACTGCCACACGGTTTCCTCTCGGTGCATTTTCAAGGCAACCACGGGAGCGGCCCATCACTAGTGCCGTGATACACGTGAAACCACCAGTGTTGAAAATACCACCGTGTACATTTTTGATCGTACTGCCCAGCGCTACCTCCTGCTGCTGTTGAATACCCACACTAATATATTCAGTTCTATTTTGGAAACAATGCTGCCAGATGTGCTTATTGTCTGTTTTCTCTTCCTCCACTCTCCTTCTCACTCAGTGAATAAGAACGCCAACACCGACCAGAAAAAGAGCGAAGAAAAGAAGGAGGAGGAGGATGAAGGAGGAGATGAAGACAGCGCCAAACCCATGCCTCCGTACAGCTCGTGTTTCATCATGTCCACCACCAACCCGTACGTACCTGTGTGAAAGCCTTTATCTGTTTTATCTGCCCCGCCCCCTTTTTTTTTGTTTTTTTGTTTGCAATTTTTGGATTGTTTTGTTCATTTTCTTGATCATTTTCTTAGTTTTTGTTCATTTACATGATTGGTTTGTTCTCATTTAATTATTTTGTCCAGTTTTGCTCATTTTTTCAGTATTTTTTGTACCTTTTTGTTCATTTTTTAGGATTATTGTGTTCATTTTCTTGATAATTTTCTTCATTTTCTTTATTTGTTTTCTGCGCTTCGATTATTTTGTTCAATTTTGGTCATTTTCTCATTTGTATTGTTTATTTTTTGTTTATTTTGTGGACTATTTTGATCATTTTCTTGATCTTTGTTTCATTTTTGTTCATTTTCTATATTAGTTATTCAGATTTGATTGTTTTGTTCAGTTTCTTAACATTTTTTGCTCATTTTGTGAATAATTCTTTTGTTCACTCGGTTGATTTTTGTCTTATTTTTTGGTCAGTTAGTAGATTATTGCGTTAATTTCTATTCCTATTCTTGTTGATTTTCTCATTGATTTGCTTTATTTTTTCATTTTCTTCGATTGTTGATCAGTTTTGTTAATTTTTCTCAGTTAATTTATTCCAATTTTTGTAATTTAAGGATTTTTTTGTTCACTTTGCATCAATTTCTGGATTATTTTAGTAATATTTGTTAATTTCAGGAACTTTTTTTGGCCAATGAGTGAATTATTATTATTATTATTATTTTCATGATGATTTGTGCCAAGCAAAAGTTTGTGATGGCTATAAAGATCCTGGTTTTGTGTGTGTGTATGTGTGTGTGTTTACACCAGGTTTCGGAAATGCTGTCACTACATCCTGACTCTGAAATATTTTGAGTTCAGCATCCTGTCAGTCATTGCTATGAGCAGCATCGCTCTGGCTGCAGAAGACCCCGTGTCACCTGAATCACCAAGAAACAATGTAAGCCATAACTGTCCATGTGTGTTCCTGGACTTCTGAGTTTGCATCAGTTACACGAAGAAAAAAAGTCTCTAGTGGAATAAAGATGGGTGTACAGAGGATTAGAAAAAACAATGAGAATATGGTAAATATAGTAGACGCACGGATAGTATTTATGTTTAGGTGGCCTTTAGTGGGTGGTAAAACCAGAAGAGGTACTCCAATTAACTCTATTACTTCCTTGCATGAATCTGCATACATGTCTGACTCTCTGTTCTCCTGATGTCCCTGAATGCCTATGATTTCACATGACCTGCTAGTTACTCCTGCCATACTGATTCTGCCCAAAAATTTCATGCAGTAGGACTGGGTATTTCTACTGATTTTGTAAATTGATTCAACTTTGATTCACAAGGTCACAATTCAATTTGATTCACTTTTATTCTGTTCGATATCAATTAATCTATGGATATTACAGCTACACTACCGGCCTGTAGAGTCATAACCATTGGCTGTATACATTGGTGGACAAAGTGACTATAATGTCACCCATTGGTTTCTGAACAGCATATTTTGAGGCCAATCCGATTGTCACTTCCTGGATGAGATTTTGGAGCCAAAAGCAGGATATGACCATATTTGGAGTAATGGCTGTGGAGCTATAGGAGTGTAGTATGTCAGGGGTCTTATGGGTCGTCTATTGCTTCACAGTAAAACTTTACTAGGTGTTGTCAAACAAAGTCATATTACAGTGCTCTGAACCACAACTACAGTCAGGTAAAATTATGTTCTGTTGAATGAATAGAAAATACAAAGGTGTGACTCAGTCTGACTCCACCATCGACTTCAGTTACCATAGCAACATGCCAATCACATCCCTACATGGCAGAGATTTGTTGGATTATTTCATATAAGAGAGCCAAAAGTTAAAGATGGACCATTAGATTACTTATTAGAGGGTCCAAATAAAATGTTTGAGACCATCATCATTCAAACAAAAATTAATTCATTTAGTATTTTCAGAGAGAAGTCCATTGTAACTTTGTGGGAGTCAGGGCTTCTTGGAGCCCACTGAACGGTTTCCCAGTGGCCAGTGGTGGAAAGACAACTTATAGTCACTTCCACTCGCTGCACATCCTTGGTTATTGCCCACTGATCTTATCAAAATAATGCTGTAATTCATGGGTTTTCAGCCAAATTTGATCTAAGCGCCACCATTCTGACTAAGAAACAACCTGGAGACCATTGCTGTTCAGTATGAGGACAGGTTTTCAGATTAGGGTTCAGATTAGGGTTTTTTTCTTACCTGTTACAGTAGGTGTGGGAGCATTAGGGTTTTTCTTTTCTTACCTGTCAGGTGGGGGACATTTCTGGCTGTGGTGACTTGCACAGTCTGTCTATTCTTGGCAGTATAATGGTGGATAGAGACAGTCATATTATTCTCTGGCTTCAGCCTTGCCCAGACCTTATTCTTCAAGCATGCCTGTGTGAAAAATCCACTCCCACAGGGATATGTAGTTGCAAAAGGTAAAAAAACACTTTACTGTTTTAGCTCCAATGTCTGGAAATTCAGCCACATTCAGATACATTCATGACAGTGCCACAATACATTGAAACTACAAGGTCAGGGACCACTTGCAATGTCTTCACAGACCACCAAGGAGCTTCTGTAGTTCATTCAACTAGCCCTCTAACCCCGAGAAGAACTGACCTTTTTATTCAGGCATATCACAAACCACCACTCTTTGACTTAGAGCCTTTGAGACTTTGAACTGAAGGTAAAACTGATAATGTGTCCAATATTCACTTCAGAAAGGTTCTGAGGCATCACTAAAAGTATCATTTCAAAAACAAGGTGAGATCCGAGAAGAAGGACTGTTGATGAACACAAACCTTGAGAAGGACATAACGACGTTACCAAAGTGTTTCCAAGTACCGGTATCCACAACTGGAGCGAGAGTCACATTTTGAAAAGAATCAGACATTCATAGGGAGGCTAATAATTTTGACCTGAACTGTACATTTGATCTGAAAGCCAGTTCAGACCAGTTTGTGACATATCATATATTACTGCTTCCTGTCTTTCTCATACTCATGTGTTTTATTGTTTTGTTCTGCAGGTGCTTCGTTATTTTGACTACGTTTTCACCGGCGTGTTCACATTTGAAATGTTGATCAAGGTAACACTGTTGATGTGTTTGTGTTTATTTGTGTTTTTTTCAATTATTTAATTTATTTACTTGTTTCATTCATTTTGCGGATTTTTTTAAATCTAAATTTTAATGGCTTTTTGATTCTTTTTCTCCATTTTTATTATGTTCAGAGAAATTCTGGGTAGGTGTTCGTTAATTTGAGGAGTATTTGGTTTATTCATTACTAGGGTTTATTTTTGCTTAATTATTTGCTTCATTTTTATACATCTTATTCAATATTTTGTTCATTTTTAGTCAATTTGTAGGCTGTTTTATTTTGTAGATTTTTTGCTATTTTTTCATTGTTTATTTCAATTTTGTTCATTTTCTGCATGATTTCAACAATTTTCTTAATTATTTTTGTCCCATTTTGTTAATTTATGTTCCTCCTCTGTGCTGTTACTGTTTTTACTGCACTGAAGACTGCGCTGCTGAATTAGCACTAACCCTAACCCTAATTCAGAAATTTTCAGTTTTTTATTTCAAATGTGTGCAGTTTTCTGCCCCTTTTTGTATCTGCATGTATGAATCTTGCAGTCAGGGTTGTGTATGAATTGTGTTTCTATTTGTGTGTTTGTGTACTGTACTGTATGTCATTGTGTGTGTATATGTATGTGTGTTTTACAGAGCATGCTCTCTGTTTTCCAGATGGTGGTCCTGGGCTTGTTTCTCCACCAGGGCTCCTACTTCCGGGACTTGTGGAACATTCTGGACTTTATAGTGGTTAGTGGTGCTCTGGTGGCCTTCGCCTTCACGTAAGTGCCCCCTCCCTGCCCCTCCCCTAACCTCCTCATCCCCACCTCCACCATTTACTCGCACAGAACGAACCTTGTCCCTTTGCTTTATGCACCTGATTCGCCTTGCAGTGCTGATCTGACTCCATATTTGTCATGATGAATATGTCTCTCTCATTCTTCAGTTAATTTTAACCCAGTGCTCTTTATATTTTTACATCCTTTTTTTGTCTTCAACCCTTTTGTCCTTTTCCAGCTTTCTGTCTTTTATTGACCTCTGTTTTGGTTCAGTTTCTGTTTAAATCTCTCTGTCTGTCCTGTCGTCAGTCATTGTTAGATCTAGCGCTATATCAACAGGTCTTTCTCTGTGTTTCATGGTACCATCAACGGAATTATCACACATGATATTTCCACCTCTGGCCTACACTCTAAAAACAAAAAATTCTCTATAGCAGGAATATTTTTGAGACACAATGTTTTTTTTTTTGATAATGTGACAATGGTGCCAGCAAATTGGCTTTTTGTCCATACTGTTCATCGCTTGATTGTTTAATGAATTTGTGTGTTAGTGTAGAAGGAGCCACCTCGGCCCAAACTGTCAGACAGTATGGTTTGCTGGTATGACATTAGTTTCACAATCCTGTGTCCTCATCCGACTCTATATCTGCATACCTGTGTCAACAAAAGTACGTGAAATCTCCCAGAGTTATTGACGACTTAAAGATCCCTATCCTGACAATGTCCCTATCCTGACAATGTTTGAGATAGGTAGTGCTACTGCTTGTTTCAAGGAAATAATGACAACTTGATTTAGTTGAAACTTGCCATGGTTATTGAATCTGTGTGTCATTCGTTCATTCCGTTTTCCATTTAAAACAAAAAATACAAAAACAAAAAAAAACAGCTCGTTTTCTGATTTCTGGTTTAGTACTCACATTGAAAATGGAGAAAATGACATAGTGACTCCTTTATATTTATTTTCATGATTCTGTTTCTGACACCAGATGTGACTCGGCCGCTGTCTTTGTTGAGATGTTGTTTACTGTAGTCAGTTACCACAGACACTTATCAGTGCAGCCCGGTTTCATTTTTGATCATCACTCAGTAGTTACAGTATGTACAGAGTTGCCACTTTGCCAATAGTGAGTGTAACAGATCGAATAGCCTAAGCGGCTTGCATTTATCACCAGCCCTCAACAGACTTCTGTTGTTTACAAAGAAGAGCAATAAAGCTGCAAAGCTAAAATCTTCTGCTCCAAATAAGGCAAATACTCCGGTTGTTTCAGGAAGAGGGCTCCTCCCTTGTAATTACTGTGTAATGAGGTTTTGACTATTTTGAGTGATGATGAGTGCAAAGCTAATGTAGAGATTAAAACTAAATCGATGTAAATGAGCAGGCCACCGCTGCAGCATGTTTTTTCCAAACTCGCCAGCTTCCTTTACTCTTCATCCCTGGTGAATAAATAAGGGTTACTTCCAGTGTTAGAAACAAAATAATGAAAATCGAAAAAGCGAGTCTTTATCTCATTTTCTGTACTTTAAATTTGAGTAAATTGGAAATCAGGAAACGAGTTGCTATTTGTTGTTTCGTTTAAGTGTAGGAAACAGCAATTGAAAAAACAGATTATTATTTTGTTTTTGTATTTTTTGTTTTAAATGGAAAATGGAAATCCATGTACCAATTGTTCAAATTGATACAAGGATTTTATTGACCACTATAGAATCTACATGTTTTGTAATAGATGGCACTCCGACTTGTAACAAGAAAATATGCAATTCCTTTGGGGTCTCAACCAATTTGTGTGATACTTGCTGTGCTCACTTTAGTGTCTCCATCCTCGTAGTGTTTGGCATCACTCAAAATTTTGCTGTTTGTTGGATACTTCTTTTGGCAGATATCCCTTGATCATGCGTGATCGAATGTCGAGTTCAGGGGTCTGCAACCTTTACAATCTGAGGAGCCATTTTTAGAGAAAAAAATGTCTAATGCCCTAATGGTTAAATATTTTTTTAGAGTGTAGCGCTGCTGTTACTCACCAAAAATGATGAATCATCACTTCAGGTGCAGTCATTGCTTCCTTCCACAACCTATAAGCCCTTCTCCACCTTTTTGTGTCTTTCCTCTCCTCCTTCGTTCTTACTTCCTTTACTTCCTCCTCCAACTTGTCAACCTGGTCCTGAATCATCCATCCCACATAAACGCCACTCAAACCCCTCAGATGACTCCATGGTCTAACCGCTTTCTGCCCCACTGAACCCAATCACACACACCCTGTCAGATAGAGCGGGGCCATAAATGGAACATTATTAGTATCACATGTGTAGATAATATTTTATGATGATAATTTATTGAGATAAATATTACTCTTTTGTGTCTGTGATGACATAAATGGGCTTGAAAAATAATAAGCCAAATTAAATCAAATGAACTAAGATTTAAAAATCACAAAATCTCCTTTTTCATATCCTATTCAGCTTTTCATCTACTGTATGTTTTCTTTTTGCATTTTTGACATGGTTTCCATTAATTTTTATATTGCTGCATCTTTTATGTTGTTTTTGTCTCTATTTTCCTGCTATTTTCAATGTGGTCATCTCTGTGTCTTTCATATTGCTTTTGGGTTTTCCATTGTTTTTGTCTTTCATGTCCTTTATATGTTATTACATCATGCTTGTCATTGTGTGTCATTTTCATTTTTGTAACTTTTACATGTTTTTCATTGATTTCATTCTGTCACATCTTAGTCCTTCATGTCATTTTTACCATTTTCATGTTTTTGCATCTTTTTCATGGTTTTTGTCTCGTAACTTTATAGGTTTTCTATGTCTTTTTGCATCTTTTACATAATTTTAAATGATAAGTAATCAGTTATTTTTGTCCACTTTCACTCGGGACCAGAAGTCAGCCTTTAATCTTGAATAAAATGATAATTTGGTATTTATTGTAATAATTTTTATTGTGAGAACATTTTCAGCCTTATCGCCCTGCTCTACTGTCAGCCCCTCCTACTCAGCCACACCTTCACCTACTTCCTCTTCATCTTGTCCATCCTCCGGGCCGGAGGTCCTGGTCAGTCGGTCCGTGTGGGTGAGGGCACCCCAGACACCTTTAACCCTTTAAGTGCCCAGCCTATCCATTTACAACAGGGAAGATCGCCAGGGCACAACTCATCATCTCCTGATCCTGCACACATTCAAAAACAAAAACAAAACAAATAAACAGTCATTCAGGCCATGTTTACGTTCCCGGAGGCACAGGTATTTAACTCTCCTTCCTCTGCACGACCTGGCAAAATACGAAAGAATGTGGGAGGGAAGGAGGAAGGCATGCTGGGGTAGAGTGTGGTGGATGGAATGATTTGTGATTATCCTGGAGCCTAAAAATAAATATAATGTGTACATATAATCTGTATACTGTATGTGCACGTCAGAGAAACTATGTGTGCGTAAGAACACAGTAGTGCATATACACTTTGATGACAGTGCATCCCTCAAAATTGTTAAAGGTAAAGTATGTAACATTTATTCCTGAAAGTATACAAAACCAATATCTAAACTCATTCATTAAGATTCTGTCCTCACTTCTGTTTCTTCTGTCAGTGTGTGCTGGTGGATTTTACTACACAGACCCACCTCTGCCTGGATTTTCTATTTTTCTCGTGTGTTTGCTTTTTCTCTGCTTGGGTAGTCCTAGCAGAGAGCAGTGAGTTAGCATCTCAAGCATTGCACAGTTCAACTTGTACACGCAAGTCAAACAGGAAATGATCAGAGTTTTGGAATGGTGTAAATGAATTATAGTTGAGATCAAAATTAGTGTTTTTCCAGATCTTTTTTACAGTATGTTATTTTTTTTTACTGATGAACAAACACAGGGTCATACACGTGTCTGCCCAAACATTCGGGTATGTATCTCCAAAGTCTCTGGACCCAAACTAACCAAAGTTGACACATGGATAGTCAGAGTAGGTAGGGGGAAGGGTTACTATGGCAACCACCACCTAATTTGCATGTTCTGTAGGTCACAGCATAAATAATTGCAAAAACCCATTTTGAGCTATTGTACCAAAATGACTATAGCTAGAGGCACCAAAATGTAATATGTGAGAGATTACAGCACCTCTCACTCATCAAATGACCTTGACTTTGACCTTGAAGAATGGTAGCAAATTATTGTACAGTACTTTGAACTACGTGCATTTCTAGCTATGCAGTCAGGTTGAAAATATATAACATATACCCACTATAGTCACTATGCTGATTCCAAATATGCTGTGACCTACAAGGAACAATGTCAAGGTCACAGTCAATTTCCAAACCAGGTGTGGGATTTGCTGTTTCAAAACAGGGTTATTTTAAGAAAATGAAAATGACCTTGTCAGTATTATTAACCCCAAAGAACTGACCTTTTTATTCAAGCATAGCACAAACACTGCTGAATTGATGCTAAAACTGAACATTTGTCCAATATTCATTATGCCAAAAAAATTACTTTGATCTAAGAAGAAGGATTGTTGATGGACACAAAGCAGGAGATGGATAACAACATTATCACAGTGTTTGCAAGTATCCAGAGCTGGAGTGAGAAGAATGGGAAACATTTTGAAAAGAAGCTAATTTTTATGGAGAGTTTAATCATTTTGACCTCCACTGTATGTGGCTGTAGAGTGTAAATGCCATCTGTTTGTCTATTTTACAGCATTTTTGGTATTGAGATTAACTTCCGTACTGTGTTCTAATGCTCTCGTTCTGTGTCTAAGCTGTGCAAGTTTTAACAATGCTGTCTGCAAACAGAGCAACAGGAATGTTACATACTTCACCTTTAATGATGCCTCTCAGCCAATGATGCTGAAATGAAATTCAGCATCAAATTCAGCCAATTTCATTGGCTGAACAAAAATTTTTAAAAGTGAATATGTCTGACAGTGTTTTAAAATTGTTTACAACATGATTGGAAACAGAGAAAGTAACCGTTACTGAATGTGAGCTGATGGGGATTTAAGTGGTGCAAACTGATGGTCAGTACATGCAGGTTGAAATTGTTTATGCTGAAATTGTGCCTCATCCTGTTTGACTACTATTTGATTTTTTTTTCTTTATTGCAAAGACAAAAAGAACATTTAAGAAGTTTCTAGTGAATCTACAAATCTGAGTCCCATAATCAATATTTACTTTCTTTCAAAAAATAAATAAATAAATAAATAACAATGTGTACACAGTTGGTAACACATCCCTGTAAATTACTTTGCAACTGCATGGCTGCTTATTCATGTAGTAATTCACATTTTCATTGCAATATGAACATGCACAATAAAGACAGCGTTCACAAGTGCCTGAAATGCAGTCAGGGTGTTCCCTGTTGGCTACTTTGAGGCCCGCTTAATCCGTGTTAATCTACAATAAATGTAATTTAATGAATAAATGTTCACAGCATCAAAATTAACTACACTGACTTTTCCAAAATCTAATAATGTAGGGTGGTTGTGCACATGCATCGTGCACATTTGATGTTTTTGATGCTTTTTCAAACTTTTGTACTTTCCTAATAAAATGGGCCAAAATTATACTAAATTATTTTATTGAAAAAATGTATTGGATACTAAAAGCATTGGCACACTTGGCTGTTACGCCTACAGTATAGGAAAGTTGAGACCCATTTACAAATCCATACGAATCCATATCACACTGTATGTGGGCTATTGCAATTCTTTTAGTCATAAGCATCAAGTCAGTGAACAAGAAGTAAAAATATAATGCATAAACTGAGCCAGAATGAACAGAAACTAACAATGTGTTAAACAAATTGAACAAAAATGATTTTTTTCTCCCTTATGTTGTTTATTGTGTTCATCTTGTTCATTTTATTTATGTTCATTTTTGTTCCCTAATTTAGTGCTTATGACCAAAAATATGCAACAGCCCAGATATGATTAGGATTTCTATAGATTTACCTCAACTACTAATACTAGAAAGTATGCACAGTATGTACAGTATTGGTATTTTCAGTCAGTTATGTACAGTATCAGCATCTTATGTTATAGGTGGATGCATGGGACTGGATTTTCATAGTGTAATTTTAAAGTTTATAAGCAAATTGACCAAAGAAAATCAAATGAAGCAAAAGTAGATGAGCAGGATGAGGGAGGTGCAGATACGGCATTCAGGATACATGATGTATACGTTTAAAGTGATATATTACTTTGGTTTAACGTTTCATGCCTGGGTTGAAGTTTGTGAAAACTCAACAGCCACCATTACTGTGTACCTATATATGGCCTACTGTATATATTGTATGTACTGTATTACGCACATCAGTGTATAATGTATGACATCAAATCTTAAGTTGAAAGTAATGATGGTTAGAAGACAGATCATGAACACCAATGCAGAAATAGAGTGCAATGCAGAAATAGGTGAAATGTTTTGCTGAAGTTAAATATCACTTTAACCATCAACTGCAAAAAAAGCAAACCTACTGTATCAAATTGGATTTTGCCATTTGGCTGATTTTACACCAGGTTGAAAGTCAGTCCACTGCTGCACCCTGCACAGCATGTCCCCCAGCTGAGAAGACAGTGGCTCCTCCCCTCCTTCACTCGTCTCCTTCCCTTTCTGACCTTCCCTCACTCCTCTCGCTTCCTCAGTCCCTGTTTTCTGCTCTCATTTTATTTTCCAACCCTTGGCCCTTTGCGATTCTTTTTGCTCCTCTCCTCTCTTGTTCTTCCTCCACCATCTCTTTTTCTCCTTTCCCTCCATGCATCCACCATCTGCTCCAGGGCTGACCTGCACAACATTTTTACCTAAAGGGTGAAAGAAATTTCACTGTTTGTAGTCCCATAATAATGCTTAAAAGCAGGTGCTGTATGTCACCCAAGCATTGTACAGAGAATTTTCAGCATGGCCAGAGTGCAATGGTTTCATTTATTTACCAAGGCTTTTGGATTTAGATGCAATAACTGCAGTTCTGGCACTTTCATCCTTCAAAAAAACAATAAGCTGAATGATACACTTCTGTGACTGAGAACTGCATGCAGACTTGGTGCTCTGAGAATGTTTTCTCCTTTTTTTTTACTTGTGTGTGTGTGTGTATGAGAAAATGCACACACACCCTGTTTTCTTGAGTCTTCGCTCATTATGAATGAGTATATTCTTATGTTATGATATGTTAAGAAAACCTGAAACCTGACACTTAACTCAAGTTATCGTGCCTTTACTTTTCTCTATACAGATGTGCATGCGAAGCAGCTTGGTGAAACCTCAATGGATTATTAGAGATCTAATGAGGGCAATTTGTGCTGTAGGCCTGAGCTAAATGATCATTACAGTGTGATAAGATAAGAGTCGGTGTAAATGGATGAGAAATTGAGCTTCCTCTTCTAAATTTGAAGGTAATTCTTCATAGAAATGGTAGCTCCAGAGTCGACAGCCTACGACAGCCTGAGAGCATCATGCTTTGTACATTCAGAGTGTGTATATTTAAGCTCACAGAGTTATTCAGAATTATTGTATGGATGGATGTGAATAGGGTGCGAATAGGGTGCAAAGAGGGTGCAAAAAAAGCCTGGACCAAAGAAAAGATTTTTATGTTTCAGTGGTTTAACCATTTCATGTATGAATCTAAAAAAATATTGAGGAAAGTGGGGATGTGACATTTTCTGCCTTGTAGTCATTATCTCAAAAATAAAGGTTAGAAATAGGTAAATTATGTATATCAGGGTCTGCCAGTTTAGTGAAATACAATCATAATTATGTTCACGCACTTTGTGTAGTATTTTTGTGTTATAGTGGTATATATAAGGCCAAAGAGTGTAATTAGTGTGAATAACTACACTGCTCTACAAATGCAAAGTGGAGTAACGGTGAAAAAGAGAAAATGTTTCCTGATTTATTATTTTTTTTTCCATTTTTTAAAGCATTTTCTTCACAATTTGGTTTATTTTTGTTTTTTTTTTTCTTGTTTTGGATCTAACTTGGTTCATTTACTTGATTTTTAAATTTTTCTTCTTATGTTTATTTTTCTTCAGATTATGTTCACTTCTTTTTCATTTTTAAATTGTTTGGTTAATTTTCTTCAGGGACGGTTCACTTTTATTCATTTTGTATACTACCTTGTATCTTTTGCTTCTTATGTGGCTCTGTTTTCTTGGTTCTTATTTTGTTCATTTTAAGTCAAAATACTCACTGAGATATTGCATTTTGCTTTCATTTTGTAATTACAACAGTCACTTTGTGCCTTTGTAGGGCAGTGTAGTGGACATGCGTGACAGAGTATCACTCATATTGTTGCTTAGTAAATTATATGAGTACATAATTAGTGCTCTACACAGGTCAGTTTCCCCAGAGTGAATATGAGAAACAACTCATAAAAGCATATTCTATTTCAGGGGGCTTACAAACATCCCATTTGGCATTACTGTTAGCTAGTTGGCACCTTTCTTTCATTTCTCAGACCTTTAACTTACAATATTAATTCCATCAATTTGAGATACCATTACTCGTACAGTAGATCTTTATCTGTGATAAATTAGAATCAAATCAGGTACATTTCCACTGACATTGGATTTTTTTATTTTTTTTTTTGCTCCATGTGAACAAATAGAAATTTTTGGAGTCTTGTGAAAAGTCCAAAATGGTGCACGCTTTACTGTTAATAGACAAACCACCATCAACAGAACCGTAACCACCTTGGCTGAGGGAATAATGGTGATATTTAAATGATGTGAAAAGTTCATACAGCTGCACTATTCTCTTCCAATCTACAAATACATCAACATTAAGTACAATTTCAACAGGAAAAATGATCAGATGCAACCAGAGATGGGTAGAGCACACAAGAATGATACTCAAATAAAAGTACATAGTTACTTTATAATCATAATGACTCAAGTATAAGTAACAGTAAAAAACTATCTAATAAAAAACTGCTCAAGCAGTGAGTAAATTGTGAGATGAATTCATTTATTTTAGCCTAATAAACTGTATTTTGCTTATTTTTCTTTTTTGTGTAGTTGATTATTTTGTCCCTCCGGGTTCTCCGGCTTCCTCCCACAACCAAAAACATGCACCAGGGGGTTTGGTGAATTGGTCACTCTAAATTGTCCATAGGTATGAATGTGAGTATGAATGGTTGTCTGTCTCTATGTGTCAGCCCT
>JAQQAE010006293.1:0-16821 GCA_029823295.1 Pseudamia nigra
TTTTCCAACTGCCTCTGCCCCGCCCACTGTATCTTCCAGCTTCTGACTAACTGAACACACCTGATCCAGGTAATCAAGAGTTCGTAGAGCAGGGGCAGTTGGAAAACCTGCAGGACACCGGCTCTTGAGGCCTGGATTTGCCTACCCCTGCACATTACCCTTAGCCACTAGACGAGCTAAAACGATACCAAGCAGTCATATTATGGTGTTGTTAGCATAAACACTTATCCACAACTGCAGTCAGTGTATCTCAGGTAAAGCTATGTCCGTATTGAATAAATAGAAGATACGAAAGTCCGACTCGGTCTGACCCCACCGGAAGACTATTTACTATAGCAACACGTAACCAAACCCCAGCACGTCAGTGATTTGTCGGATCATTTGCCATAATATCTTAATAACCGAGCAAAAAGTTAAAGATGAACCAGATCACTTATTAGAGGGCCTCAGTAAGTCAAACTGACTGACACAATTGCCAGGTGGATTGTAAAAAAACAGCAGACCGGTTAATATCGTTGAGGACATGGGATTTATGGAGGTTATGCAAATTGCATCTCAAGATGCTTTGTACATGGCACCATTAAGAAGCACCATAATGATGAAAATCCATGGGCTCGATGAAACTGAAAAGAAAATAAATAAAGACAGAGGTCCTGACAGGAGACCACTGGATTTCAGTGAGTAACACTAACTATTTAAATATCTTGCTACTCCTGCAACCACTGTTTAGTTTAAAAAAAACAAATGTAAAGTGTATGTCACCTTCTGTCATGAGTGTTTTTACTCCCACAAAATGCAAAACAATGAATGGGTATTAATCGTGATTCATCAACATTAATCCACAGTGACCCTGTGATTTATCAAATTAAAAATTTTAATCGTTTGACAGCCCTAGTATATACTGTATACAGGAGCAAATACAGAGGTATATGGGGTCAAGGAACTCATTTATGCATGAATCTAACAGGTATGTATGCTCCATCCATGAGAATTTGCATGTTTCATGAGGAAAAACTGTGGCAGCCATCTCAGATTTGGTCCAATTTCACCCATCTTTGAACTTGACCTTGCTTATGACCCTAGGAACACATCTGCAAAATTTAGTGTTGATATCTCAAGGCATGTTTGAGTCAGTCAGACAGATGGACACAGGGATGGACAGATGGACAACATGACAGACACAAGGACATTGCTCTGAAGCATACTTACATCCAGGTTTTCAAGTTCACATGAATTCTAACGTTAAAAACGGAAAGACGGACACGGTGATTACAATAACAGCTTTTGCTATGCAGCTGTTAATAAAGCAGCAATCTGCTGAGATCTGTATAAGCTGCAACATGTCACTTTATTACTTATGACATGATTGATTAAACATCTACACTGGTTGCACTAACTGCTGTCGTCTTGATCGTGTTTTCACAACTCAGCAGATTTATTGCCAGCGCTCTGTCAACAGCACTCCATACATCGTTTCACGCTGAGTTTATCTTTTAAACAGAGCTGATCCTGTTCTTACATCTGCAGCTCAAAGCTGCTGACCACTGGCAACATCAGCAATTTATCTTAGGTTATAAAACTTGTGTATTTTATTTTCTGTGGATTTCTCTCCAGTGTTATATTGTAGCTCATTTTTAATCAGGAGAAAAGCTGCCCTTTGTTATTCTTACCTTTTCAATCAGTTTCATTATATTATTTTTTTGTGTTGTTGACATTGGTGGAATTAATGGTAAAAATGCTTGAAGAAACATAGATCCCAATGTGGTTACAAAGCGTCAAAGGCCCAAAACAATTCATATTAACTGAAAAGCTGATCACACAGTGTAGCTAAGTATTTTACAGCTTGGTTCTGCTGCCCCCAAATGGCCAAAGAAATGTGTTGTAACAAGAGTTGTATGAATACAGTTGTGCTCATAAGTTTATACCCCATTTTTAAGCCATTTTTAGGGGAATGTGAATGATAATATAAAATTGTTTCATTCACTCATGTTTAGTGGTTGGTGAAGCCATTTATTATCAAACAATAGTTTTTTTTTATCATAATGACAACAGAAACTACTCAAATGACCCTGATCAAAAGCTTACATACCCTAGTTCTTAATGCAAAAAACGTCAGACTGTCATTGATGTTAAAAGGGACAATACACAGTGATAGTTGTGGATAAGGCACTTTATTTTCTTAGAGTAAAGTCGTCTATCCTTCTGACCTTGTGTTTTGGATCACTGTCATGTTGGAACATCCATGAGCATCCCATGTGCCACTTCCTTGCTGATGAGTGCAAATCTTCCTCCAGTATTTTCCGGTAACATGCTGCATTCATCTTGCCATCTGGCCATGTTCCCTGTGCCTTTGTAGTTCACACATCCGCACTACATCAGCGATCCACCTCACCACCCGTTTCACTTTTGTTGTTGACTCCTCTCCCAATGTAGTGTTTATGTTGTGACCAAAAAGTAAAATGTTGGTCTCATCACTCCAAATAACATGGTTCTAGAAGTTTTGAGGCTTGTCTTTGTGTTGTTTGACATATTTTAAATGGGCTGCTTTGTGGCA
The DNA here is from genome assembly GCA_029823295.1 of Pseudamia nigra. NCBI lineage: Eukaryota > Metazoa > Chordata > Actinopteri > Kurtiformes > Apogonidae > Pseudamia > Pseudamia nigra. The sequence goes on from JAQQAE010006293.1 coordinate 2,555, forward strand.
TTGGTGTATTCATGTTTTTCTTGTGGCCATGCATCCATGCCCCCTTGTTGCACTTTTTCAGAGTCCTGAAAAATGTATGTCAGCTGAAGTTATTTGTGTATTTTTTGTATCCCAAACAATTTTCCTGGCAGTTTGGGCTGAATTTTTTGTTGGTCTACCTGACTGTGCCTTGGTTTCACCAGAATCCCTCGTTTCCATTTCTTAATTAGAGTTTGGACACTGCTGATTGACACTCTTCTATCTTTTTATATCCTTTTCCTATTCTATAAAATTCCACTATCTTCTCCCACAGATCCTTTGATAATTATTTTTCTTTCCCCATGGCTCAGAATCCATGCATTGGATGAAACATGCAGGGGTCTGTCAGGAGCCCAGGAATTCACTGACTTATACTTATACTTATGTATACACACATTTATTGCAAGCAAACATGTCACAGGTGAGGATGTTACCTTTAGGAGCTACTTAAGCTCATGTGTGTTAACATTTTCAGGGGATATAAACTTTTGATCAGTGTTATTTGGGTAGTTTCTGTTGTCATTATAATTTTAAAAAGAAAACACAACTGTTTGATAATAAATGGCTTCACCAACCGCTAACCATAAGTGAAAGAAACATATTTGTTTAATTGTTCATATTTTCTGAAAAATGGCTAAAAAAATCACAAATTCTGCTAGGGTATGTAAACTTATGCACACAATGGTACATAATTACCATTTTTATGTTACTTGTATTCTTTAGCCTGATAGCTTTACATACTCATGGCATTCTCTCTTTAGAGTCATGAGGTAGTCACCTGGAATGGTTTTCAAATCAGACGTGTATCTTGTCAAGAGTTAATTTGTGCCATTTCTTATCGTCTTAATTTCTTATCTTTACGCCGTCAGTTGTCGTGTGCAGAGGAAAGGTGGGTACAGTCAGTAGCAACATTAGTTCTACTACAACTACTGCACAAATCCATGATGGTAAGAAACAGTTAAAAGAAAGAACAATGAAGGTCAGTCAATCTGAAAAATGACAAGAACTTTGAATGTGTCCCCAAATGTGGTTCTTACCATATCATGGATTGGTACAGTAGCTGTAGTAACACGAGCGGAGTTATTGACTCCCACCCTTGCCCTGATGGTCTAATGCACATTAAGAAGATACGTTTAACTCTCAAAAAGGCGCACAAGCCCTTCTATGTGACTACACTGTGAATCTGATGAGAGAATCCCTTGAGTGTACGAAGCTGTCATCAAGGCAAAGTGTGACTTCTTTGGACAATGTAAAATATAAAACATGTCTGGGTTGTTTAACATTGGTGTGTGTACTACATAGTTCTAGTGTGTATATTATTTCACAGTTTGAATGTCTTCAAAATGTACAATGTTGAAAATAATACAAATAAAGACAAACCAATGAAGGAGAGGGTGTGTCCAAACTTTCAACTGGTTGTGTATATCTGAACTGTTACTCCATGAAAGTGCTGTTTCAATTAGCTACTGTTTCCACAATAACACTGTTACACTGCACACATTACATCCACTGTCTCAAAGAGGTCAAAACAACTGTCTGTGAGACTGTGAGAAGTATATATCCGTAAAATAATTTAATGTAACATCCATCCCTTAGGTGAAGATTTGACATGTGTGACAAACTAGTCAAAACAGATGTTGTAATTTATTGTAAATGATGTGACAGCTAAATACAGGCATGCTGGAAACAGTTGGAGCAGATGTTGAAGGCTTCTATAAAACATGAGATCAGGTTAAATCACAGCGGAGACAATCTATTATGTCTGACTATGAGCCTGTAGCTTTGACAGTGATGGTGACGTTAACGGGTTCATTGTCGTCTCCGGGGGGAGGGGCTTGGCCAGAGGGAGTGGGGGTGGCACTCTGGGGTGTGACAGTGAGGGGTGAAGCTGCTCTGGGCAAAGCCAAGGATGGACCTGGAAAACACAGAGCCGCATAAAGCCTCAACATCGAGCCACAATTATAACTAACACTTTGAAATCATTCATAACACAGTGTTTATACTTCTCCTATATTTTGATACTTTGCTTATATTTTACATTATTGTTTTTCTAGTGTTAGAGAGTTGATCGTTTCTTTTTGTCCATAACATTTCATTGCATTGTTGACTGTGTGTTAACCTGTATATGAAAAATAAACCAATGTAAATCTGAATGTGATCATTCTTCACACTGTGTCACATCTATGCAGGACGGGACCAGGACCCTCCAGAATTCACTCTCCTAAAGTGGAACCCTGGGTAATGAATGCTTCCACCAATGAAATTTTCAGGTAACGAAGGAAAAATCGGCTAAAAATGTGTCCCGGCTAACGAAAAAATTCATGTTACAAAAGAGATGGACCCGGAAGTGAACTATCGGCTGTAGCCAGCTGTAAACACAGCCGTAGCCGGTGGCTGTGTTTAGCCACCGTAGCCTCCATCTCCGCCGTATCTGGCTGGCCATAGCTGTAAAGACATGGCTGTGTTTCCAGCTGGCTACGACCATAACTAGCCGGCTGTTGTTTGTCACCGCCGGCTAGCTGCCTACTGTTGTTAGCCTATACATGGCGGAAACTACACCCGCTGTCACACGCAGACCGAGAACTAGTGTCCGCCGACACACGCTGCATGGAGGACGAACAACAGTAGCCTCCGCCAGCAGTGAACACAGCCTACTGGATGCCGACGGGACCAAAACACACACACAGCAGACCGAGACCCAGTGTCCGCTGACACACTCTGCACGGAGGACATTTATCACTGCCGAGTCATAAGGTAAGGGGTCTTTATAAATCATTTTTAGAACTAATTTCATGCATTCCTTTTCAGATAATTAACATAACTTCCTTGCGACCCGACCCCACAGAGAAGCGGTAGAAGATGGATGGATGGAATAAATGTGCATGTACGGGTGTGTAATTCATACTTTATATGAGAGTTTTCGTGGGTCTTGGAATGGAATAATTGGCTTTACATGTATTCCTATCGGAAAACCCGTCCCGCCTAACAAATTTTTCGCCCAACAAACGTGATGCCGAAACAGATTAATTTCATTACCAGGTGTTCCACTGTACTAACTTTCTTTGACTTTTGTGGACTAAATATATGGAATTAATGACAACAAACTCGATGCTCATGCAATTATTAATCTTAGACAATTCAAGAATTTAACCCCAAAACAGTTCACTGCAGTGTGTTCAGAGAATTGTCCTTTATGTGGCTTGAATAAACCACATAATCATTCATTCATTCATTTTAACATACCAAATAGTAGTATCCCAATTCCACACTGAGTAGGTTTTGAGATTATAGTATAATGGATTGTGTAATGTAGATTTTCATTGTTATGTTAATGAAGTTTTGAAGTCCCCTTTGTGGATTGTAACATGTAACAGTATTATTCTTAAGTAATCCACAAAGTAGTGAATTACAGAAACAAACATAAATAATATCTTTCAAAATGTGTCTTGCAGAAAGATAAAAACATGAAAAAAATAGGAAATGTTTGGAGCCAACTGCCATTTTATATGGAGTTTAAATAGCTTTGAATCCATTCATCCATCCATCCATTTTCTACCCCTTAATCCTCGTGTGAATATAAAGCAGTGAAAACAAAAAACAATGACAGCTCTACAGAGAATGCCCCGTGGTACTTGGGTTGACAAATCCATGCCATTAGCCAAGATGGTGCAACTTCCAAAACACAAGATAATCTGTGTTGTTAACCTAATTTGAATCTCTCTGTTTTACAAAATGAGGCTCAGTATAAAGGATAACTCACAGATAGTGACATAATTCTCAGATACTGATGACTATGTTTTAATATTGTATTGGTTTGGGTTCATGTCATGGATACCTGCACCGGATGATCCACCAAGTCCCTCTAGTCCTCCATCAGACCCACTGACCACTTCGTCCTCTGGAAAGTTGATATTTTCTCTCGACTGGCTGTGCGGCCTGAACAGAGCAAAAAAGAAAATACTCAGATCGGATTAACCCTATAATGCCGTGTGTATCATATTTGATATACACATTTCTTAAACCTATTGCTTTATCATACGGTAAAATCTTTGCTCAAAACCCTGTTGAATACAATCTGTTACTTGTCTTTTGCCCCCAGGTGGAGGGGAATTATGTTTAACACCCACTGTGTCAAATATGAAACAAATTTAAAAAACATAGATGCAAATTATTTTTGTTTATTTTAATTTAATTTTGTTAAAGGGGCAAATAAACGCTTCAGATTTTTTTTTAAATCTGAATTTTCTGTGCATTATTTCTTGGGTCAGGCATTATAGGGTTACGTTTGTACAGACAGCTTACTAAATTGCATACACTGATACTTACATGCCAAACAGCATGTCATGTAGCCCTGTTAAAACAAACACAGAACATTAATACCACATACTAGTACAAGGGTTTAACTGATTCGGCAGGATGATGGTGTGAGACTCACGAGGATTGTTGTTGCGGTTTCGGATGATGAACATGAGCAGCAGTGCTGTGGCGATGGCGGCAAACAACATCCCTCCTATAGCTGCTCCGATGATCGCAGGCAGTGCATTGTATCGTGGTTCCGCTGCAACACAGCACAGCTACACATTGCAAAATAGTGCATCTTTTTCATAAAACACAAAATTAGACTGTTCTTAATAAAAACCTTAGGTATTTTTTGTTTTGTTTTATCTCCCACAGTGGTTCTTATCCCATGTGTCAGTTTCTATTACGTGACATTTTTAAAAATGTGTGGCTCACTTGACAAAGATCATGTACGTTTGGTGGCCACAAATAGTGAGGTTAAACCCAGACTGTTTACAATTTTTAAATGCAACACATCTGTACAGTTTTGAATGCACTGAAACAAACCACACTCTTCCAAGTCGTTACATAGGTTTCTGTTTTAAACTTTAAATTCTAGTTACTTAACAATACTGAGGCTATGCCTCTTTTGCACTTACTTATGAGTTGAACAATTGTCCTATAGTATTCCAGAATTTGTATATTTAATCTGAGTAGATGTGCAAAATTTGCCTCATAAGTAATCTGTTAAAAATATATGACTACATATAACTTTTTTATTATTAATTTTCAGATCATGGTCACAATAATTTGATTACTCCCTTAGGAAATAAAAAGTCAGAAAATGGTGAAAAATGCTCTCATTATTAATACCTGAGTAAGAACACAAAAAGGGGAAAACGTTCGAGAAGGATTCATGAACAATTAGATGCTGTTAAGTGGTGTATCTTCAAAAAACTCCAAACTTATTGAAGCATATGTTGGAGTATATTGTGTGTATATTGTATATTGTATGTTTATTGTATATTACTCATTCCACTGACAGTACATGGGTTGAGAACCACTGGTTTTATCCTACTCTGACTTTTGACCTGCAATCGTCTCTAAATCCTGAACAGTCATGACCAGACCTTTACATACTGAGCAAAATGTACAACATATTTCACAAAAATTATCACACAGAGTAAGAAAGAGGAATAATCAGGAACAGTGAAGGAGGAGCAGAAAAGAAGTGTTGTGTTCATATTAAGCAGTGATGTGCATGTTATTGTTTATATGTGTGTTTTGCTTGTGTATGAATCTTTCACCTAAGTGAATAACAAAAAAGAAAAAAACTGTTAGACTCTTATCACATTATTCATCATAGTAACAATAATCACAGCAAGGCACTAGCATCAACAATACTTCTAAAGCTTTTAAAGTTTACCATTATCTTTTCCCTGCCTTTTTTCAGTCTTTCTCATCTGTTTGCTAATGCTAGTCACACTCATGTGTTCTTCTTTGCCAAAAGCTACATTTCTCCTCACTCTGTACCTGGGGTTTTGGCTGGAGAGGGGTGTCCAAGAGTGCCGTGATTAACGGGTATGATGCGAAACTGGTAGGTGGCAGTAGGCGTTAAGCTTCCTATTGTGTGACTTCGACTCTCCGGGTCCTGGATGGTGTTGCGATACCAGACTATCTGACCAATCCTGTCCCGGTTTTCTGCCTTTGAATCATTCCTTCTCCTCCCTGGTCGCTCTGACACCCATCTGTGCTCCATGATGAAGCCTGTCCACCTTCCTTGATTCTCCTCTTCATTATGTACCTGCCACTCCAGATGCACCTGGTTACGATGGCGGCTGTTGTAGATCACTCTGACCAGAGTAGCATTGGGCGGCATCGGGTGCTCTGACAAAGAGACATCCAGAGAGGTCTTTATGTCCAAAATAATGAAAACTACATTGTCATGTTGTGTGGCAAATACTGCAGCTGTAATACAGCACAGTGATGTTGTCTTGAGACGGGACCCTTATTATCTGTTCAATTCTTCCTAATTTTTGAACAAAATATTTAATAAGTGCATTTTGTTTTGAAAATGAAGTGTTTTGGAAATCACTGGCAAGTGTTATTTCTATGTTGCAGTTGTTATACTGATTACTTCATGTTTTGAGGCCAACAAATACTATTCATTACCTTCATTCTATACATCAGGGGTTTTCAAACTGATCATTTTGTTAGTTTGATGAAGCCCGTGCGTAGTTCCGGCAGGTGCCTTATTTTCTGTACAGTTACCAAAATCCTGTACGTTTTCATTCATTTTGCTATGCTGCTGTGCACACATGTCCATCACTCCCCCGTAAATCCAAAAAACAACCCCCTCCTCATCCTCATTTAAGTTGAATAAGTAACAGTAATATGGAAAATTCAAAAGCATTTTAACTCTACACTCTAATTTTGTCATACACAATCATTACGTCAGGCTCTGCTCATGGGGTTTGAAATCTTAGGGGTTATTTGTGTCAGGCTTAATCAAATCAGAGCATCTCTTGAGCAGAGTCGCCACCAAAACAAAAATACATTTAAGGGCTTACAAACACATTTAAATCAGACAAGAGCATCCTGTCTGAACTACTTACTGTACTTTGTTTTGAAAGCTAGTTTGTAGTGGCTGAATCTTAAAACCTCTTACCTTTACGAATGTTAAGATACATGGACTGTAAACAACACAGAATATTTCTAAGTTTGGGTCCCAAGGAGATGCCAAATTTATCTGTGGGGTCTTGAGTTGAAAAAATCTGACAACAGCTAACGTACATGATTAAATTAAAATGTTTTTATATTTTGTGCACTCCTCACAGTGGAATAGGCCACAAACCTACTAGTCCAGACCCAGTCATGCAGAAAAAAGACACACAGTGAAACCAGCAGAATCTTTAAAATAAAATTAAGTAGTACAGATTTTTGGTCATACCACCCAACACTTTGACACACAATGAAATATGTGGAAATGAGATTCTTACTCTTGACCACTAATGTGACATTGATTTCTGTCCCTCCAACTGCGTTGGACGTGGTACACCTGTACTCGCCGCTGTCCAGTGTCTCATCTGTGTCTCGCACAGTCAGGTTTGCCCAGGCAGATGTTCGCAGCAGCACATACTTCGACGTGTCGTACACACCTTGGCCTTGATTGTTATACCAGTTGATCTCATTGACAGGGAGGTAGTTGGCTCTCAGGTTGCAGGTTAGCTGAACGTCACTCCCCTCAAACACAGTCACGACTCTCCTCTGAGTCCACAACACCGGAGCCTCTATAGATGATATACGTACAAATTTCATGTTTTAATGAGGGACTAAAAGGCAAAACACGCACTGTAAAGTAAAATATAACATTAACACAGATGTCTCCTAGTATAATATTTATTTTTTTATGACATGTTATGTTGAAGTACCATCATTGTGAATTTCACCAAGTTTTGATTGTTGGTGACATTTATAGTATTTGAAAATGTCATTGGGAGGAGAGTATAAAAAGATATGAGTCAAATTGAATAAATACTGCTTCAGTTAAAATGGCTTTGTCAAAGTGATCACTTGTAGGAAAAGGAAGGAAGACACTGATATAAGCAATTATACAACTCAATTCCCCACAAGCTCATTGAGACGAACCTGGATTGACCCTATATATACCCTATAAAACAAGCACTGGAACTCAAAGCCTAGTGTCATATTCATCCTTTTTATGAAGCAAACCCTCTGTGGTGATTGCTAGCTCTTCTCTGAACCTTTCTGGGGAACCTGATTGTCCAAGAGGTATGTAGAACAGAAAGGTTCATCTTTCTACAAAGATGAGTTTAAATTCTGCCAATGCTGCAAGTTTCTTTTTAGCGGAAACTGCAATCCCATCATCATAGCCTAAGCAAAATCAAAATTTCTAAATCTACAAAAATCTGTGGGAATATAGTAGTGGGTTTCTAAGTAGACATCAAGAATCTTGTAGCTATGCAGGTAACTGTCTGCTCACTTCTGCAGACGACTGGGAGCTGTAAATTGACTTGGGGAGGCAACTTAATTCCCCAGACTGCACAAGATAACTTGACTTAAACCTGACATGGTGCTATCATCAGCTTTTTCAAAGCAGGTCCTCCTAATTAAACTGAGCACCACATGGAGGACCACATGAAATGGGCAGACAAGGAGAAACGCTCTAGACCCAGGAACTAGTGAGCTTTAGAGGGGAAGCTAGAAGCCACACTGTGAGCCCACTGAAGTTGGGTATGAAGGCTTTGCCTGTGTTTTGCTGTGCAAGATCTACATTTTACTTAGAGCCATTAGTGGTTCAAAAAAGGAAAGCCATCTCATCTAAGACACATAGTTGCAGTAAAGAGAGCCTCCAGATGTTTTTGTATCAGGAGAGCTGCTCTGTGGGCCAGTGATTCCAGGATGGTGAACCCTGGCTGGAATACCTGACCTCAGGAACATCACTGAAGGTGTATCCTAGCACATTCTATCTTTGAACTTTGACAATAGGTCTTTGCTAATTCAAGATCACTGAAAAAATTAATATTTTTAAAAATTGAAAAACAAGCTGTAGTGCTGGGTTTCTAATAGATTCTTCCTGCTTTGAATATATAGTACATTTGATTAATCATATGATAATTTGAGATACGGAATAAATGTATCTTTAACTTTAGTAACAGTATAAATACAGCATTTATTAGAATTACTAATGTTTGTGCCAAACAGTCCACACTGACCTAGAGTGACTTGGCAGGTCTTGGATTGAGCAAGAAGTGGATGTTTAGCGTGGCAGATGTAAGGCCTCTCACTGCGAGCCGTGCCGTAGCGGAGGATAAGGATATTGGAGTTCTCCTGCCCCCCCTTGCTTTGACCACCTGGACCCTCCCACCACACCAAAGCCTTCGGCACCCCTCCATCCCAGGTACAGGACAGCATCAAATACTTTTTGTTTTGAGTCTCATAAGCAAAGCACTGTGGCTCATCAGAAGGCACATCTGGAGAAAAAGGATGTTAAAGGTTCATACTAACATTATCAATATAAAGATTGATAAATTACAAAAAAAAGTGCATAATAAATACAACGTGAAAACATAAGTAATTATTGAACTGCGGGTGTTGCAGTGACAGAGTGTAAATATGAAAGGGCTCAACTTTCATATTGCTTTTATAGTTGTTTGATGTGATTCCACACTCACATGAGCGTATGCTGCACTCTGTTAGTTCTTTTAAGACAGGATGGGAGCCGCTACATGTAAACAAGCTGTTTGAAGCGATACCCTCAGAGGGCATCAGCATGGCAGTGTTGTAATTTGTTTGCTGCTTTGTGCCGAGATCCTCTTGTCCCGCTGGTTTCAGGTCCCTGTTCCAGGACAGGGTGGGAGCGGGACGTCCACCATGCCAGGAGCAGAGCAGTCTCAGGGACGTGTGATTCAGAGCTGCTTCTATGAAGCACGAAGGGGATCCATCAGGGGGGTCTGTCGGGATAAGACACACCATAAAAAATGGTGATGTGCAACATGCCACAGAAATTTTCTGTGGACATGCAGTATTAGATGATTAATATTTCTATAAAACAAGCATATACTGCAAACAAATACTTTTATTATAAATCTGAGAATTATTTTAACAGTAAACTTAGTGAATGGTTTTATTGGCTCCAACAGGCCAAGATCATGTATCTACACAAAATTAACACCATGTTTCAAAGAATAATCACACAAAGCCAGAGATCGGAAAGTTGAGGAGCAGGGAAGGAGATGCAGAGGAAGAAGAGGAAGTGATGTGTATGTATTAACCAGTGATGCACATGTCATTGTTTATATGTGTGTTTTGCTTGTGTATGAGTCTTTCACCTACATAGATAACAAAAAAGAACAAACTGTTAGACTGTCATCAGAGTATTCATCACTGTAACAGCAATCACAGCAAGGCACTAGCACCAACAATCAGCTTAAGTTTGAGGGACGCCGGAAAGAGCAGCAGCTTTATTCTGACTAAAATCATCAGAGAGAAGGACAAAGGTTAGAGCTGAAGAAGTGAACAGAAGAACTGGATGATGTAAACAGATATCAAAGATAACACTCACAGTAGACTGTCAGGGTGATGGTTTTTTTGGAACGGGTATTGAGATACGTGTTCTGGGCTAAGCAGGCGTAGTCACCGGTCTGTGATCGGTGCACAGTGTTGATAGTGAACTGTGGCCCAGTGTAGACCTGGGAGTTGTTGAAGAACCAGACGTACTGACTGGCTGGATTGGACTGGGCTTGACAGTGTAAAGAAACAGTCTCACTCTCCAGGGCTGAGTATCCACTCTTGGTCATGGTGTGTGGAGTCAGCTCAATCTGAGGAGGTTCAGGGCCATCTGAGGAGAAAGAAAATGTGCACACAGCACACAGAAATGTTAAGTAAACAGCTGAAGTAAAAGACTCTAGCAGCCAGCAGAATCAGAATAATGATTAAACTATGTAAATGATCATTACTTAACCAATGACTAGAGGTTTATACTGTGTAAATACTCACAGACAATATTCAGCCTTATTCGCTCAGATTGCTTGCTGTTCACAGTGTTGCTACCCACACAGCGGTAAAAGCCAGTGTGGTTGCGGTTGACGTTGGTCATGTTGATCACAGTGGTGTTACTGCTGGAAAAAACTATGATGTCACCACTTTGTGTTTCATAGTGCCACACATACTGGATTGGTTTAGTCCCATTTTCGATATTACAACGCATCCAAATACTAGATCCTTCCAATGGATTTAGATTGCTTGCTGTGATGTAAGGCTGACTGACAGAAGCTGAAAACAGAGTCACAGGACATTAGGGCATATTTAGTAATATGCATGAAAAGTGAATGTATACTGTTTAAATAAGTCATAGTTTTGTGGCAACTCACAACTCCAAGCTTAAAGAGTCTAATTGTCAAGAATATATTCATTATTTTAAATAAATTAGCTGTTCTGTTCAATTTCTAACTAGTTATGTATTTGATTATTGATGATAATTTGAAATGTACAAATATATCTGTTGTGAAGAAAAAAATAAAACACAGTACCTATAAAAGGTATTCACCCCCTTGGATGTTTTCCCCTTTTACTGCATTTTTAAACTGAACCATTGTCAGTATAATTTGGCTTTTTCACCAGATTTTACAAAAGCAATTATTCAGTGTCAAAGTGAAAACAGATTCCTACAGTATTGTCTAAACAAAGACTTGAATATAATGGACAATCAGTGATAGCACGTGTTTGTCAGCTTTAAGTCACAGTTTAGCAGATGCACCTCTGTCCAACATAAAAGCATGCAGTCTTTGTGGGTGGGTCTCAGCTTTGCACATCTGGGCTTTGAGATTTTACTCCATTCTTCTTTGTAAAACTGCTGTAATTCTGTCAGGTTGCACAAGGATCAAGAGTGAACATCCCTTTCAAGCCCAGTTACAGATTTCTTTGGATTGAAGTCTATGTTCTGACTTGGCCACTTGGCCAGAACATTTACAGTGTTGTCAGTAAACCATTTCTGTGCAGCCTTAGCTGTATGCTTTAGCTCAGGGGGCTCAAACTTGTGCCATGGAGGGCCGAGACCTTGCAGGTTTTCTATCCTAGAAGTCATTAAAGCAGGTGATTTCATTGATCAGCAATCAGAGGGGAAGAGCTAATCAGGAAATCCTGCTTGTTGGAGACTGATTGGAGAGAAAACTTGCAGGGTCTTGGGCCTCCATGGCATGAGTTTGAGATCTTTGCTTTAGGTCATTCACTTTGTGGAAAATGAGTTGTAGAATATTGAACAGGGTCTCTCTATGCTTTGATGTATTCATTGACAAGCACATCCACTACGACTAGATTTTTTCACATCAGGCCAAGAACACTTTGTCTAGTTGACTTTGGAGTCCCCTCAAGGGGCAACGACCAGGCCTGCGACCAAGTAACTTTAAGTTGTAATACCACCGCTTGGCCGCTGGGGAACCGATCGTCTGACTCAAAGAAGCATTTTTCCTATAGAGATACATTGGACTTCTATCTGAAAATACTAAGAGAATAAATTTTTTTCATGTGTCATCATCATCTGAAACGTTTTATTTGGACTCTCTAATAAGTAATGTGATGGTCCATTTTTAACTTTTTGCTTTGTTATTAAGATTTTACAGCAAATAATCCAACAAATCACTGCCATGCTGGGGTTTGGATTGACATGTTGCCATAGCAGCAGCTTTCTATAGCGAAGTTGGACCGATTCGGACCTTTGTATCTTTTATTTATTGAATGTGGGGAGAGTTATACATGAGGATAGGTAGCGAAACGTCTTCAAACCAAATTTCCAGTCCAGTTGACAGAAGGAAAACCACACGCCTTGGATACCATGACCTGGATGACTGAGAATCTTCACAGACAAGTGGCTAGTGTTAGCTCTTCCATGAGTCCCCTGGCATGAACGCTTCGTAAGTCCGGCTGCCATTCGTCCAAATATGATTACATTCTGTTTTTGGCTCCAACATGGCATCCAGGAAGTGACAATTCGATTGGCCTCAAAATGGCCCTTCAGAAACTAATGGGTGATGTCACGGTCACTTAGTCCAGGAATATACACAGTCTATGAGTCCCCTACATGCCTTCTGGTGAACCACAGTGGAGCTTTAATCAGCGCTTTCATCTCTACACCACTCTCCCATAAAGCTTTGTCTGGTGAAGAACTTGGCCAATAGCTGCTGATAGCACAGTTTGTTCATCTCATCTCATGAAGGAAGTGAACATCCAGAATGTCCAATACAGTTAGAAACATTACTGTGTGAAAAGGACATTTTTATGTGTCACCATCATGCAGCACGACCCCCATGAGGAAGGAGACATTTGGACCCAACGCACCCTTGCCCAGACGTGGGATACCGGGGCCCCCTCCTGGAGCCAGGCCTGAGGGTGGGGCTCGGAGGTGAGCGACTGGTAGTCGGGCCTATGCCCACGGGGCTCGGCCAGGCATAGCCTGAAGAAGTGACGTGGGTCCCCCCTCTCATGGACTCACCACCGGTGGGAGGGGCCATGGGGGTCGGGTGCAGTGTGATATGGATAGGCAGGGGTCCTGGCAGACTGATCCTCAGTTGCAGAAGCTAGCTCTGAGGACATGGAATGTCACCTCTCTGGTGGGGAAGGAGCCTGAGCTGGTGCGTGAGGTGGAGAGATATCGGCTAGATATAGTCGGGCTCACCTCGACGCACAGCTTGGGTTCTGGAACCAGTATCCTTGAGAGGGGTTGGACTCTCTTCCACTCTGGAGTTGCCCACGAAGAGAGGCGGTGAGCAGGTGTGGGCATACTTATTGCTCCCCGGCTCGCTGCCTGTTCGTTGGGGTTTGTGGTCATATCATCGGACTTGCGGCCGTATGTCCTGGACACTCGGGTGAAGAGAGGGGGGGGAGCTGTCAACTGATCACCACCTTGTGGTGAGTTGGCTCCGATGGTGGGGGAGGATGCTGGTCAGACCTGGTAGGCCCAAATGTATTGTGAGGGTCTGCTGGGAACATCTGGCAGAGTCTCCTGTCAGAAAGAGCTTCAACTCCCACCTCTGGCAGAGCATCGACCGTGTCACGGGGGAGGCGGGGGACATTGAGTCTGAGTGGGCCTTGTTCCATACCTCTATTGTCGAGGCGGCTGTTCGGAGCTGTGGCCATAAGGCGGTTGGTGGCTGTCTCGGCAGCAACCCCCGCACCCGTTGGTGGACATCGGTGGTGAGGGATGCCGTCAAGCTGAAGAAGGAGTCTTATCGGGCCTTTTTGTCCCGTGGGACTCCAGAGGCAGCTGATGGGTACCAACAAGCCAAGCGGAACGTGACTTCGGTGGTCGCCAAGGCAAAAACCCGGGCGTGGGAGGAGTTTGGTGAGGCCATGGAGAATGACTTCTGAATGGCCTTGGGAAGTTCTGGTCCACCATCCGGTGGCTCAGGAGGGGGAAGCAGTGCACCGTTAACACTGTGTACAGTGGAGACGGG
>JAQQAE010006294.1:0-16821 GCA_029823295.1 Pseudamia nigra
TGGGAGGTCTACAGACAATTCCTTTGTCTTCATGCTTGGTTTGTGCTTTGACATGTACTGTCAACCCTGGGACCTTTTATATAGACAGGTGTGAGTTTCCAAATCATGTCCAATCAACTGAATTTACCACACGTGGATCCAATTACGCTGCTGAAACATCTCAAGGATGATCAGTGGAAACGGAATGCTTTTCTGTGAATACATATGTACATGTGATTTCTCAGGTTTTTATTTTTAATAAATTTGCAACAATTTCAAAAACACTTTCACATTGTCATTACGGGGTGTGTAGAATTTTGAGGGGAAAAAATGAATTTAATCCATTTTGGGATGAGTCTGTAAAATAAAAAATTGTGGAAAATGTGAAGCGGTATGAATACTTTCCGGATGCACTGTATGTGAGTGCAGTGCTTTATGCTTTTTGTTGTAGAGTGGCCCTTGCGTACAGTCTGCCAATTTGGGGAGTCCATGGTTTAACAAGTTAAACTGAGCGGTCTTTTCTCTTTCAGGGCCACTTTGTACGTGGGTAAATACTCCACGAGCCTGTATGCCTCTCCCTCTTTGGTACATGATGGAGTTACTGTCGTGGTGAGTGACAGTTACACTTGTACCTTTTTTTTAGTGTAATAATTTTGTTTTATTGGTAGTACTCAGTGGACTGTTAAAATCACTGTTGCTTTTCTTTTTAACCAGCTGCACATTTGTTGGGAAACATGAATTCCTTAAATATGTGTTTGTGTGCACATAGCCTCGTGGCAGCACCTTCCCCATGCTGGAGGGTCCTGACAGCCAGGAAACTGAAGAGGATAAGGAGTGTGTCATCACACCTACCACTAGTGTCAAGTTCAACGGTGTGCTCCGCGAGAGAAATCGCATTAACTTTATGAGGAACTACTTGCTCCTCATAGGTAATGTAACAGTTTATCACGTTGAAACTATGCTCTCAGATAAGTTTCATGGTCACAACCTTAAAATAAAGAAGCCTTGGTTTCATTCGACCTGCTGATGCACTGGAGGAAGGATGCCTGTGCAGTGGTAAAGGTTCACTCTCATTAGGATTGTTTTGTGTTGTGTGTGTGTGTGTGTGTGTGTGTGTGTGTGTGTGTGTGTGTGTGTGTGTGTGTGTGTTGTGGTGTGTGTGTTTTTTTTTTTTTTTTTTAAGAACTTCAGGCCCTGAATGTTCTCTGAATTTATGTTGACTGAAGGTTATACTGATGCTGCCCTCTGCTGGATGATGAATATATGCTTAGAAGTTTGAAAAGGATCACGGAACTTATCTGGCTGAAATTCTTTTATCTTTCAGGTCACCATGAACCCCCTCCAGAAGCTCATAATAAGATCCTTGAGAAGTTCCCTGACAACTTCCCTCGTAATCAAGGCAATGTTATCCCACCTACTACTGACAAGAAAGTAGAGGAGGTTTGTCTCCGTTTTATTTCTCTGTTGCAGAATTTAATAAAGTATATTAAAGCATTTTAACACTTTTTCACCTTGGTCTTCATTTCCGTGTCATGGTCTTTTACCTGTAGAAGGTGAATGACAGTGGAATGGGTGATGGCCCACCTACACCTGTGCCTGAAACATCAATCCAAGAACCAGGAGCCAGTGGTCGCACTGTGCGACCAGAAGCCTCTGTAGACTCTATGCTCAAAGACATGGCCACCATTATCTTCTCCACCTTCCTCCTGGCTGGCTGGGTGGCTTTTGTCATCACATACCCCAAGGTAAGTCAAACAGCACCATCTAGTGGACTTGTAGTTCCTGCTACCATCCAGAGGTGACAAAGAACCTTTCATGTGTAGCAACAATGGAGAATCTCTAGCAGGATTATTGAATTACAAACTCAACTGCGCTAGCTGTTAGAACCAAGAAACATTCCTGGGATGAATGTTTTCAGCAATCTGTCACAGGGGGCTGTGACACATGCGTCTCTATTGGTGATTTCTTGTGTGTCCAGCTATGTAGGTTGATGGTTGAAATTAAATTTGTTGTTTCTGGAGGCC
Source organism: Pseudamia nigra (assembly GCA_029823295.1). Taxonomy (NCBI): domain Eukaryota; kingdom Metazoa; phylum Chordata; class Actinopteri; order Kurtiformes; family Apogonidae; genus Pseudamia; species Pseudamia nigra. The sequence continues at coordinate 2,004 of JAQQAE010006294.1, forward strand.
ATCGTGTGTGTTTTTTTTTTTTTTTTTTTTTTTTTATTACTCAAACAAATGTTTGGGCCTGAAAACAGGTTTTGATCTTTTTAGTTCTATAATACTGCACTTATTTTTTATTTAAAATCTACAAAGGTTTGAATTTTGAGTGTTTTAAATAAGAGAAATGTGAGAATGTTAATGTCTGTCTGAGAATAGTGTATAAAGTGTGTGGTGAGGGGTTTTACAGCCTTAAAACAGATATGGTGGTGCCCCAGCTAACGAGTTTAATCTGTTCCGGCGTCGTGTTCTTTGTGCGACTCATGCATTAGACGGAGCGAGTTTTTCCATAGGAATCTACTTCGTGGGTTTCGCCTATCGCAGGTTATTTTTAGAACGTAACCCCCGCAATAAACGAGGGACCACTGTATATTGCCTCAATGAAATGTGCTTATTTTGTTTGAGAAAACAACTACACTGCGAGGTTGTTGCAGCTCTCTCTCTCTCTCTCTCTCGTGTCTGACTGACAGGGAGGAGTCAAAAGCATGTCACAGGCACTGTCGGCTAATTGGCTCTTGTTCAGTTGACTTGAAGCTAAAATAATTCTTCATGTGCGATGTGGACCAGCTCTGTACTTTTGAAGTTATTAGAAATGACAGTATTTTAAAAATGTTAATTGCATTAATGTCCACAGAAATATATGGAGTAACCAAAAAAGTGATTGTGCCTAACGTTAGCAATAGTTACCTTGCTGACAGTTTTTGTTCTGAATGAGAGCAGTGATTTTTGGTTCGTAAGATCTCAATGCAATCTGAAGGCTTTCATGGAGACTGATGTCAATCAGGGAGGAATGACAACTGCTCTCTATAGAATTCATGTGTGAAAACCTTGATTCACATGTGTATGTTCATACAAATACACAGACCATGATGATTGCTAACTTTTTAATGTTAGTGAGGGGTCTCCCCAAAGCAGAGCCCCTTGTGCTGCTGTACTATGGAAGTGGATCACTGCTTATCATCAAAAATACAGGTTTCCTTTCATCCATCAATGGGAACATTTCCTTTGCTGGATTTTGTTGCGTCTGGCAGACATCACTGTAAATTTTTGTTTTATGTTCGAGGAAGACATGTTTACAGAATGGAATACAATTCTTCTTCAGCCCTTTGAAATGACCAACATTATTATGTTTTGTCAGGATCTGTGATGGATTACGTTTAATTTATAATGTGATTTCATTGTTAAATGGCTCTAGTTACGTTTCAAGATGAGCACTGTCTATTCTGAAAGCCCTCCATTTTGTTTGCTACTGCAGAGTGTACACAAACAGCAGCAGCTTCAGCATCAGGAGTTTCAGCGACAGATGGAGGAGAGGTTAGAGCTGCTCCAGAGGCAGCAGCCCTTTCCCCCTGCAGATATGGGCCTGGGTCTGGTCCCAGACAACGACGACTTGGAGGTGGCCCACATTCGCTCTGAATGCTCAGACCACAGCAGCCCCAACATCACACCCCGAGCCTCCAACCATTCTAATCTGTCTATATCTGAAGTGGGAAGCTTTGCCAATGAGCACGAAGATGGAGGTAAAGATAAAGATGACCTGTTTTGCTTCATGTCTGCACTTTAGTCCAGTGTTTATTTTTCATATGCACAGCCTATAAAACACACCTGTTCTTGTCTTATCAGAGGAGAACTCCAATATCGTCAGAGTCGGAAACATAACTTTCCATCCTAAAGAAGTCTTGGGTCATGGTGCTGAGGGAACTATTGTTTACAAGTATGTCTGAGTCAGATTTTAACACATACTCCTGATGGTGTTTAACATACACCCACATCAGTGTGCTGTCATGTTACTCCACTAGGGGTCAGTTTGACAACCGGCCCGTGGCAGTGAAGAGAATTCTCCCAGAGTGCTTCAGCTTTGCTGACCGAGAAGTTCAGCTCCTGCGGGAGTCAGATGAGCATCCCAATGTCATCCGGTACTTCTGTACTGAGAGGGATCGTCAGTTTCAGTACATTGCCATCGAGCTATGTGCTGCCTCACTTCAGGAGGTAATAAGGGATTCTTACCTCAATGTTTTGAATTGTAATTGTGTATGGATTTGGGACACTGGAAGATGAGCATATTGATTTTTGTTTTATTTTTAACCTTTTTAATACTAATACTTTTTAAAACTTTGCCTGGAAGAAGCCTGTTAATAACACCTGCATACTGACTGCACCTTGCATCACTCTAGTATGTAGAGAGGAAAGATTTCAACCGTCATGGACTAGAACCCGTTATGCTGCTTCAACAGACCATGTCAGGACTTGCCCATCTGCACTCTCTCAACATAGGTCAGTGCCATTTGATATAAAATGCTGAAATTGTCATTTATGAGGTAACAGAATCTATACCATTATAGTAGCTCACTGTCATTTTTTTTTACCTTCAGTCCACAGAGACCTGAAACCACACAACATACTGGTTTCCATGCCCAATGCACACGGTCGTGTCCGGGCCATGATTTCAGACTTCGGCTTGTGTAAGAAGCTAGCAGTGGGTCGACACAGTTTTAGTAGAAGGTCTGGGGTCCCAGGCACTGAGGGCTGGATCGCACCTGAGGTTCTCAGTGAGGACTGCAAAGATAACCCGGTCAGTAAGAGATTCAGTAGCAGATCATTGTAGTTGAAAATAATTCAAATGGATCAATAGCCTGCTGATAGGAGCAATCTTCAGAAGGTCATGTTGTTGTTGTTTTACTGGAATCAAATTAACCACCTATGTATAAAAGTATTTTTTAACCCGTGTAATGTGTTAGACAACTGCCCACATCTTTAGTGTTAGCGGGACAAATTTGACCTGTGATTTAACTCAGCCTGAAAATACTTAAAAACACTAGTTATCAAATATTGTTTTTCACCTCATACCTAACTTGGTATGTATTCATATCCATGGAAATACTGTTTTAATTTTTTTTTTTTTTTTTTTGGCTCCACAGACCATTTTGTCTTACAATATACCACTTGTTTTCAATTACAAAAACTGTTTAATTCACTAATTAATTATAGTTCCTATAGTAATAAAATGAGTAATTATATTATCCATGTCTTTATAAACTAATATTAGAGTACACCTACCCAAAAAAAGTTTTGATTTTTATATTTAAAACGGTTAACAATGGTGACATCTGTGGTATTACAGGTCAAAACCGACCCGTATAGATTTATGGTAGGATAAAGACAAAGTCAGTTCCTTTTCATAAAACCATCTTTATTTTAATCAGAATTACAATTGCGAATTGAAAATTAAACCATAAACTGAACATTGAAAAACACGTGTGTGTGTATAGGGCAGGTGTCTGTGTGAACCATAAGCCGAACATTTGAAAAACAATATGGTGTCAGGGTAGGTGTGTGTAGTTTTGTATGAACCATAAACTAAACACTGAAAAACGGTGTGTGTGTGTGAACCATAAATTGAACTTTAAGAGACAATATTTGTGTGTGTGTGTTGTTTACATGCATGAATCACAGTATGTGATGGTTGTAGTGTACAGATACTCCTTGCAAATGCATTTCTTGCATGTGTGGCAAGTGGTGCTGGTTTTCATGTCCTTGTTGAATCTCTATCCAGCGATCACCAAACACTCTTCTCCCTTCCATGATGGTCATCTTGAGCAGGATCTTCTGAAGAGGTTGTGGAAAGAACAGCTCAAATGTTGACCTGGTGTCTTGGGCGTGCAACACGTCGTATCTAGTAGGCCTTGGAGTCATTTTGAGAATGTTCTCCCTTGGTGCCCTGCATTGGATGTCAAGAGGGCTTGATGACCATGAAACGTCACCTTTTCTTGACTTGAAGACCTCTCTTTCAGCATCTGTGACATCAGGGTCCTCCTCATCAAATGCGTGGTCTTGTTTTGGGTCATACTGAACCTCATCCTCCTCAGCTTCACTTTCCTCTCTGTCTTCAGGATCACTGTCTGACCAAAGACATGATCCAGCGCCTCAAACAGTACACCTCTTGCTCATGTTGACTGATGTGCCAACACAATGCAAATATCTCACCCAAACCATTTATATATGCCAATGTTTATTTTTTTTTATTCAAAATGTATCAATATGCTGCGAGAAAGTTCGAGTTCATGTGGAGCGAAGAGGGCCTGTGTTTGTGGCTATCTGTGTGTGTTTGTGTGTGTTGTGGGGCACATTGAGCCATATTTGATCCACAGAGCAACCCACAGTTTTTAAGTGATGCATACAACAGCCAGTATTCTCTGCTGGGTCATATTTGACCCGTAACACCACAAATGTCACTTTTTTTTTTGTCTGTTTTTGAGACTTAAAGAATTTACTAAAATGGTGAAAATTTAATTTTGTTGCATTTAAAATGGTTGTTTCTGAGGATTAGATGAAGTCTTTTTCCGGTACAAAAAATCAAAAGGTACTTTAACATACCTAAAACTTGAAAACGGGTCAGTTTTGACCGGACCACAATATAAGGGTTAATAATGTCACCCTTTTTCTCCTTTCCTTATCCACAGACTTGTGCTGTTGATATATTCTCTGCTGGCTGTGTGTTCTTCTATGTGGTGTCTCAGGGAAGTCATCCATTTGGCAAATCTCTACAGAGACAAGCAAACATCCTACTGGGTACATACAGCCTGGAGCATCTGCAAACAGACAAACACGGTGGGACTTGCATGTCTGCTTTTAAACCCTCAGATCCTGTAAATTCTTGCTGTTTAAATTGGTAATTTACCAGAAGATGGAGGACTGAACTGGATTTATGTTTTATATTTGTTAACATTTTCTCCTTTTCTCTGCGTCATTCACTCTTCCAGAGGACATTGTAGCCAGAGATCTAATTGAGCAAATGTTGAACATGGAGCCCCATAGGAGGCCCACAGCTGAGTGTGTGCTTAAACACCCGTTCTTCTGGAGTTTGGAGAAGGAGCTGCAGTTCTTTCAGGTCAGAGTCAAAATGGATCCTCTTTAATTACAGTATGGCATACTCGGCAGACTACATTTTAGACTGGCGTTGATATTTCAGTTTCTCATTCCTTATTATACCATAGTGTAGCACCGACTACTTCTTTCTCTTGTTTAATTAAAAGTATAATGAGCAACCAGAAACACTTGTGGGAGCAACAAGAGCTCCCCTTTACTGTTGGAGCCCAATTAAAATCTGTAGAACTTAAAGTGGCAGCAGTTCACTGGGTCAGAAAGACCATGATGGTCCAGGTTGAAATTCAGTTTTTGTGGTTGTTTTCAGGATGTCAGTGACAGAATAGAAAAGGAACCGCTGGACGGACCAATTGTAAGACAACTGGAAAGAGGGGGGAGGGCTGTTGTCAAAGGTGACTGGAGAGAGCACATCACAGTACCGCTGCAAACAGGTATCTGACACACTCCCGTTCCTCTTCTCTGCTGGCTTGTGTATTTTTTGTGTCGATGCACACTTTGCAGTATACAAAGCATCCAGATTACTTTGTTTGCTCGCATGCTTCAGTGTATTTGCAGTTTCCTGTCTGCATTGTTACCAAGTATTACAGTTTCCTGAAACGGTGTCTCTGGGGACTTTCCCTTTGTTTTTGCTGATCTAGAGAGCAGATGACACAACTGTAGAAATGTTTTGGACAGGCAGATGGATAAAGTAGTAATCATTTGAAACAGATGCCCAATACCGAATGTGTCACCGGCGACACACCTGCGCGCCATCCACACAGCGAGGCAGGGAGGGCGCTGCTGGCGGGCTACCGCCTCCAGCGTCGAGCACCCGGCCGCCAGCGACCCGCTCCAGGGACAGTGCCCCGCGGGGGAGTCCGACTGGGGCGGGACACACGGCAATGCAGGCGTCCCAAGGCGAGCCCAGGGAGGACAGAAACCTCCCATGGAGCAGAGGGGCAAAAGCTTTCTTGATCTTTATTTTCAGTATGAATACAGACCATGACAGCGGGGCCTCGCGGGAGGTTTCTGTCCTCCTGAGCTCGCCCCAGGAGACCCGCGCCACTGCCCGACATGTGTCCCACTCCAGTCAAACTCCACACTCGACACAGTCCCCAGAGCGGGCCGTGGCAGCCTGACGCCAGAAGCGTGAGCCAGCCAGCGGCACCGTCCCCGCCCCGCCAAACAAGCGACGCGCAGATGTGTCGGTGCCGACACACTCTGTGAAAAAGGGTTAATTACCTGAATATGAAGTTGGGAGGATTTAGTGTGTGTGTGATTTTTAAGTCAAATTAACTGAATGTTTTGTTTTTTTTTTTGTGTGTGTGTGTGTGTTTTGGTTTTTTAGAAATATATTTCTCAGTATAACATTTATGATTGGCGGCATACAAATAGAATTGAATTGCTCAGTGTTTCACATTCATACAAACACATCAGTTGTTGAAAATAGAAAAGGACATGAAGCTGCATCATTCACAGCTTTTCCTTTTTTGCCTCATTTAAATTACAATAAATGCCATTTGTTGTTGATTAAATTCTTGTGACATCATCTCCTTTATTGGTACATAGATCTGCGTAAATTTCGCTCCTATAAGGGTGGGTCAGTGAGAGACCTTCTGCGTGCAATGAGAAACAAGGTAAGGATGTGTTGTTACGATATAATTCGCTCTTTTGTGTTGCATAAAACTTTTACTGTTAGATTTATGGTTTTCTCTCATTGACAGAAACACCATTACCGTGAGTTGCCTGCTGAAGTACAGGAGACTCTAGGCTCCATCCCCGATGATTTTGTGTCTTACTTCACATCCCGCTTCCCTCACCTGCTCATGCACACCTACTTGGCCATGCGGACCTGTGCACCTGAGAGGCCCTTCCTGCCTTACTATTCTACTGCAATGCAACTTGCAAAAACAGAGGCCCAGCTCACGCACTGTGGGTCACAGAGACAAAGTGAGCCTTGCACACAAGACCCAACAAACACCTCACCACAGCCCCCAGAACCCATACAACCATCAGAGCAGGAGAACGACTGTACAGTACCAGCTGAAGTGTTGTCCCCGTCATCATGTGATTTGCTACATCAGGCAGTGCAGCCAGACTTGTACAGTCAGACTAATGACTTGGAATCATCTGCACTTCCTCTCAGACGAATCGAATCCAGTCCATCACTGTCTGATGTTCCTACACTGGACAGTGAACCTGTTTGAACTGGACCAGAGATGGACCCAGCACAGATGGGAGCACTGCCTTAAAGTGTCCACACCAAAGGGGTAGTTGCTGTGCTAGTGAGGACCAGGCCTGCAGTGCCTGAGATTCTGCAGCTGTGGTAACTGCACCCTGAATGAAGTGCCTTGTGCTCATCTGGCAAAACTTTCCCATAGAACCGTCCACAAGTCTGTCTCTGCCTTGAAAAGTAACAGAACCAACAGGGTGTTTGTTGGATGCTCTGTTGTAGCTGGACTATGAAAAGTGAATATTTTGTTTTACAATGTCCAAAAATAGTGTTTATCCCAACAGTGCTTGGCCTTTTATTGTGGGAAATGTGGATGTAGTTAAATTTTGGGGTAGTTTTATTGTGCAATGTTTTATTTCACAGTGAACGTGTTCACTGCACAGATGCTATATGTATATTTTTGTATAGACTGATTCAGAATTTGGATCATTGATGATAAATGATTAAATGTGGCCAATGTGCCTTTTTTAATATCATTATGCTGTATGGGTACTTTAAAATTGACTATGCTAAATATGCTTGATTCCAGTTAATGCTGCTAGACTGCTTCTCTTGTCAATCAAAACTTTAGTCCCAACTCAGTAAGAGTGGACCGTTCCAAAGACAGTTCAGGATGAGCTGAATACAGTAGGTAATTTAGTCCTCGTATGTGGTCAGGAGTTGAGAGGTCAGGATGCAAAAAGCCTATCTCTAACTCAAAGGGGTCAGAGTTGATGAAGATGATGACTTGCACATTAAATTCTAATATTTTTATACTATGATTATGTGTGCTCATTGATGTTGCTGTATATCTCAAGTTGATAAAAATGTGAGTATTTAACTAACTGTAATTGTCATGTTTAAAGTACAAGTATTTACACATGTTCCAAGCAGCTGACATGGGATCAGCTCTGCTTTATCTAAATTTGTAGTAAGCATTATGGTCTTCTATAGTGCATTGGTATAAAAACATCTGAAAATTTATCAGGTTCAAGGTGAATTTTTGCCCCAGGTATTTTGGTCTGTTACTTTCAATATACTAATGTATGGTTTGTCTTTGTTTGGTGGAAAACATGATTGCAGTTTCAAGCTGTCTTCATGCTTGATTCCCAAGGAAAATGCAGATTGCTCAGTTTGAAACATACAAAATTAAACTAGCATAAAAGACACAAAACTTAAGAAATGTGACTTGAATTTTGCCTGTTTACACAGTATCGGATTCTGCACAGTGAGACCATATTGAAAATGCACACAGAAGTTAACATTCTATGCCCAGGAACTATTCTACCAATCAAAGGTTTGAACACACTTTTTCTTTCAAGGGTTTTTATTTTTTGAGGTTTGCATTACCTATTAGTGAAGGCAGCTGAACTGTAAAAGAATATGTATGAAATTACATAGCAAACGAAGTCTTAAACAACATGTTTTATATTTTTTAGATTGTTGAAAGTGACCAAATTTGGCTTTGACAGTTTTGCACACTCATGGCATCTTTTCATCAGATTCACACAGAATGGTTTTTGAAACACGGGTGTGCCTTGTCCCGACTTAATTTGTATCATTTCCTGTCTTCTTAAAGTGTTTTGGAGCGTCAGTTGTTTTGTGCAGAGGAAGGGTGGGTACAGGGTCAATAGCCTGATAAATGCTACTGTGACTACTGTACAAACCCATATTATGACAAACAGTTGAGTAAAGTGAAAAGACCGTCCGTCATCAAGAAACAAGGGTCAGTCCATCTGGAAAAGCTCAAGAGCTTCAAATGTAATGTATTATCCCTTATGTTTTGTTACCTGTAGAATTTGGTATGTATGAAGTAGAAAGGTCACGTGAGAATCACAAGCCAAGGATGCTGGAAAAGTACTGATCTGTGTTTTAAATTATTTCCTTATGGGTCTCTATTTGTAGCAAAAACGGCTGTTTATTGCCCCAATAAAGAACATGGGACGTTTGGTATTGAACATGTTTTCGATGGTCATCTTCTTACTATGATTTAATTACATACTATGATAAAAGTGGCTGTCATGAGGACCGTCCTAGGAGAAGAAGAGTTGAGCGCTACCTCTGCTGTGGAGAAAGTCATTTGAATCGTAGTGTTGTAGTTTTGTCAACTGCACTCGTATGGATTTGTGCAGTAGTTGTAGTAGCACTAATACAGCTATTTGACTGTGAATCCACTGTTCCTCTGCAGAAGATAACTGATGATCCAAAGCACATCAAGGAAAGAAACTGCACAAATGAACTCACCTGTCATTTGAAAAACATTTCTGGTGATGACCTCGTGGATCTGATGATAGAATGAAAAGCTGTCATCAAAACTAAATGTGTCTACTTAAGACAATATAAAACAATTGAAAACATTTTCTGTGTAGTTTGGCACTTTTTTTTTTTTTTTGTTCACTACATTATTCCAAACGTCCAAACACTGCTACTACATGCGGGACATTTGCAGCACACTGTAAAATTAGGTTTGTACTTTATTAAACAGGATAATTTAAGCGATGAAAACTAGTCCGTGGGGCAGTATTTTTAGGGCATGGGTCGTGTAGTGTTGAACTGAGGACTTGGGTAACGCCCAGGCTCTACTTGGCGGGTCTCCGATCAGTTATGTTTCCTGGGAAGTGAAAGTATCGGTCACTTCCACAGAGCCGGTTCCTTCTGCGTGTGTCGGTTCGTCCGCGGCAGCTTCTTCGTCGCACATCACGATCATCTCCAACGTTTTAAGCTGTTTAAGCAAAGGTAAGATGGATAGTTTTGAATTGCTGTCATGTTTTGCTTTTTAACCACAGGCCTTACGTTCAATTGTACCTCGTCAGGTTTGTAGCCGGTGAAGATAATGTCGCTCTCATTTTGTAATTTTAGGCAGCGGACATTATTTTATTAAGTCGATAAGCGAACAGACAATGATTCCAGAGTCACGAGTTTCCGTTTTTCCTCCTCGTAATTTTTGTCGTTTTAGTCAGACAGTACCTATTTATGTATTTAATTCTACTTGATACAAGACGCCATTTTCGTGGCAGACTCGTCGTCCTGTAGGTCTGGACTGGACCAGGTCCAGTTAAAGATACCGGAACAACAGGGTGAATTAATGTACTGGCGACATATTTGCAATTATACAAAGCAGTATGATCTCTATCACATTGCTATAGGGACCAACATACTAGTAGGCTTTTTTGAAACCTCTGGAATGTTTTCTGACCACACTAGAATTTTTTTGCAACATTCAATTTTGGCCCATTAAAACTTAATTTATTTGACATATTTCAGGTTTTATTTGTCTTTCACAGATTTAGTATGTATATTGGGAGGATCAAAGGAATGTGTCCGTTGTTGTGAGGTTTGTGTCAGGAAGGGCATCCGACGTAAAAAACTTATGCCATATCAAACATGTGTTTGGCTGTGGCGACCCCTGAGGGGAGCAGGGAAGGAGAAGAGGAGGAGACATGCTGCCTCAGCATTCTTTATGCCTGAGAAGGTTTTTCCCTTGGCTTTGACAAGTAATAGAGGACATTTTTTAAAATCATGAACTCTTGTGTTATCCTTTAAAGAGGCCAATCGTGAAAACTAAACTAAAAAAAATAAAAATTATAACTACAGCCCTGATGGGGGCTGTAGTTATTTACCTCATATGCAGCAAGAATTTGAAAATGAACATTTCCCTTCTGCAGCTCTCCTCTTGGTCCAACTCAAAAAATGAAATGCAACTAGATGAGCTTAACGCTGTTGTCTTAAGAGACATGTTCATAGTCTTTACATTTGTCGTCATTGAACTTCCTGAGTGACAGATGCCCTTTGCCACCACCCCATGTAGTCATGTGATTATATGCTACGCAACACCTAAACAAAGTCCGCTTGACTAGATTTGGTTGAGTAGGAGATAAATGTTCCACCATAAATTGATGCTATATATTTGATGTAAATTTTACTCTGCGGTACTTGAGTTTGTACTTTGGACAGGATCCCAGAGATGATAGTGATAATAAAACTGTTTCTTATTTCAGATACTTTGATTATATTTATGAAAATGCAAACATGTCAGATATCTCTATTTATGAGACTATAGCAAAATCTAGTTTATTGTATCTATAAAGGTTCCTAGTGCAAATAATTGCTTAAAACTAGTTTGTGATTTGTTAAACACTTACTCCATTTGTTAAAACATGGAAAGAGACATTTCACTGACATACTCAGACCTAGAGACCTCACTGAACCAGATCCACAACTGAAGTCACTGTACTCAGATAAATTATAGTAACATTGTTTGACATCTTTGACATGACAAACAAAATATCTCAATAATAATGATGATGATGATAATAATAATAATGCACTTTATTTCAGACTTGTAGGGCCATATCAACATAAAAAGGAACAAAATAATAAGATAAAATATGTATATTCTTGGGTAAAACCATAGTACAATAAAATAAAACACTGTTGACAACATCACAGAGACATTGGTTCCAGTAATTCCACCTTGTATCATTGAATGTGGGCTGAATGACCGTCATAATGATTTTATTTTTGACACTTAAATTTATACATAACATTTCTAAGAACTGCCTGCACTGTAGAGACATTATTTGAAACATATTACTTGCACTTGTCCATTGTGGTAACTTGAGGAGGTTTCTAAATGCATCATTATGCACCACCTGCAGCGTATACATTTCCGTTGTAGTGTAAGTGAGCAGGGTAAAGTGGAGGCTCTAAATAGCTCTGTTTTTATATTATTACACACCTGGAATGTCCATGTTTGCTTGTGCATATAATTTGTGACACTGATGCTCCAAATCATCAGTCATTTAAATCATTCCTGATCATGTGCCCCAAGTATTATACTCGACAATAGGCAGGCGTCTAGGAGGCACACTAATCAGATGCCCAACCTGCTCAACTGGCTGCTCCTGAGGTGAAAGAGGACAGGGCCAGAACCAGGACACACCCAAGGGAGTGGTCACCAACAAAAACCAGTGTGATTCATTTATCGTAAAATCAGCTACTGTACTTATATCTGCAACACAACAGGCCTGCACTGTGCTGCTCAACTACAGTAGTTCAGAATGGACTTCTTCAATATCCTCTTAGTCAAATAGACCAGATTAGACAAACCAAACACTGCCCTCTGGGTTTTGTTGATGACTGTAAGGGAGGGTGAGATTAGGGGTGTTCATTCCTCACTAGGGAGGAGCAATAAAATAATAATTATTTTTATGTCATAATTGTCTTTTACACCGTTTTGTTGCATCGTTCATGTTATTGTCTTTGTGTCCTGAATAAAAATGTATTATTATTATTATTATTATTATTATTATTATTAATAATAATAATAATAATAATAATAATAATAATAATAATAATTTAAAATCACATTAAAACATCTGCTGTCTTCAATGACTTCTCAGAACAAAAAGGTAGAAATTTTAGTATAACAGCTTTGTTCAAATTACCTGACTCTGATCCCTCCCTACTGAATGCCACTAAATGTTACACACTTAACATTTACTGCTGATGATGATAAATCTGTCCCAGTATTATGATAACAGACTGACCATAACTGCATTCAATTTTCTTTTGTAGAGTAATGGTGACAAGTCAGAGGAGTGAAGTGGTAATGTGACCAAAAATACGAACATGGGTAAGTGGAGTTTCATGTAATGTAATTGTAGTAAAGTGTATAAATAGACATACAGTAGATATGAAAAGTCTACACACCCCTGTTCAAATGTCAGGTTTTTGTAATGTAAAAAATTGACACCAAGATAAATCATGTCACAAGTTTTTCCACCTTTAATGTGATCTATAACCTGTACAACGCAATTGAAAAGTAAACTGAAACCTTAAAAGAGGAAAAGTAAAAAATAAAAACTTAAAATAAACTGGTTGTATAAATATGCACACCCTTAAATTAATACTTTGTTGCAGCAACTTTGGCTTTTATTACAACACTCTGGCCAATAACTGATATTTGGAGCCGATATTTATTTGCAGTACAAGTGTAAAAATTGTTGTAAAAATTTTGACTAATAAAAACACTTAACTTTTTTAAATGCCTAAAACACGTTTATTTAACCAAACAAATAGAAAATAAATAGCTCCAGAAGTTCATGGATCCTAGACTCAGAAGTTATTGTAGTAGTTGTGAGCTGTAGAGTTTTTCATGTGACTTTCACGCAAACACAATATTCTCCACATTACATACATTCTCCCCATTTATAATACATGTATAACATTGTAACAGTCTGCTGAGTGTTTACAGTAGTGATCGACTGCTATGGGTTTTTCAGGTCTGATACCGATACCGATTATTAGTAACTAACAAGGCCGATAACCGATATTTGGAGCCGATATTTATTTGCAGTTAAAGTGTAAAAAAATTGGTGTAAAAATGTTGAATAATACAAACACTGAACTTTGTTTAAATGCCTAAAGCATCTTTACTTAACCAACCAAACAAATAAATAGCTCCAGAAGTGCATAGATCCTAGATTCACAAGTTACTGTAGTAGTCGTGAGCTGTAGAGTTTGTCATGTGACTTTCATGCAAACAGACACTTCTCCACATGACATACATTACCCATTACTAATACATAGTCTGCTGAGCGTTTACAGCCAGACCGAACAACTAACGTCACGGAATAAACTAATATTGTCCACCTTAGCGTGTTTCCCTACAAGAAAACAAGAGTGAACTGATTTTACGTGCTCTCTCTCAATCACACACACATGCTTTTACTATCACGGACTGTTTGTTGATTATTATCAGCAGCTTCTTTCAAGTAATTCACAGACATGTCGGGAGGTACGAGAGGTACGTTAGCAGCAGCTAATGTTTACTCAGCTCTGTTCTGATGCACACTGTAATGTTAGTAGACATAGAACACTGGGATGTTTATTACAATTTTGGGAGTTTTCTGCGTTTACCTTCGTTTGCATTCAGTTGCTTTGTACAGGTTGTAGGTTATTTAACTGTGTTGCACAGCTGTATGTTTACCAAGCTAAAAAGGTTGGGAAACTGGGTGAAATATAAATTAAAACAGAATGCAATGATTTGCAAATGTCATTAAACCCATATTTTATTCCCAGTACAACATAAACGTATTTAATGTTGAAAATGAGACACTTTATAATTTGATGGAAAATATTAGCTCATTTTGAATTTGATGGCAGCAACACATTTTTTAAAAAGTTGGACCAGGGTGATGTTTACCAGTGTGTAGCATCCCCTCTTCTTTTAACAACTGTCTGTAAACATCTAGGAAGTGAGGAGGCCAGTTGCTGGAGTTTGAGGTGAGGAATGCTGACCAATTGCTGTCTGATGCAGGATTCTAGCTGCTTGACAGTCCTGGGTGTTGCCTAGTTTTTCAATTCGTGATGCAGCAAATGTTTTCTACTGATGAAAGGTCTGGACTGCAGGCAGGCCAGTCCAGCACCTTCTCTTCTCCTGTGAAGCCATGCCAGTGTGATGGATGCAATATGTGGATTCGCATTGTCTTGTTGAAATATGCAAGGCTTTCATTGAAAGAGACGTTGTCTGGTTGGGAGCATACAGTGGCTTGCAAAAGTATTCATACCCCTTGGATGTTTTCACTTTTTATTGCAGTACAAAATGAATTGTTGTCAATATAATTTGCCTTGGTTGACAATAATTTACAAAAAACAAATCTTTAATGTCAGAGTGAAAACAGATTTCTACAAAGTAATGTCAGTTAATTA
>JAQQAE010006295.1:0-16820 GCA_029823295.1 Pseudamia nigra
GATTATAAGGCGCAGTGTCATATTTGGACAAAATTGACGGCGTTTAGATGCGCCTTATAGTCCGGAAAATACGGTAAAAGAGGTTAAATCCTAAAGGCTGTCAGTGGGTGGCTGTAGACAGGTCACAGGGTGCCTGTCTAACCTACACGTGCAACACCATTTTGTAAGACCCAGACAGACACGTGGGGAAAGCCCTCTGTCCTGTGCGCCGAGCAATCAGACCACAGCTGTTGTGGGCTGTGCAACCGACAGCTTTTTTTCATACAAATCAAACAGTTACACACTGTAACCTGTGAAATGTATTTCCAGCCAGTGAAAAGCATGACAAAGAAGTAATTTAAAAACACAAGTGACGTATTTTCCAGCATATGTATCGGCAATAAACATAAACACACATTGAAAAGATACAGCACAAGGACATTCACATAATCAGGCTCAGGAAAATGCTGTAGATAAGGGATTCCCATTTTTTTCACATCAACAAAACAAGACAAGAAAAATTTATTGTAAAGTGCCATGACATCCCCATTATCATCATTTGTGTATTTTTCTGATTGATGACAATATATAAAAAAAGATTTGACTTATTTGATCATTAATAAATCCTCAAAATGAACACAATAATCCATAAAATAAACCAAAATACACCAAGTATTCTCCCCAAAAAACAAACACAGTAACCCCCAAAAAGAGCTAAACTGAACAATCATAGTTTAAAAAAAAATCACAATATCAAACAAAATTAAAGTTGCAAGCAGTGTTAACCAGCCCAAGTCTCTCTCAAGCACCACCATAGGCCACCATGTTACCATGTCAACAGCAAAATTAAAATGAATTTGCTGTCGTGTCGGGGTCATGTGACCAATACATTTTTTTGTCTGCCTGATACAGGTGTACCAAATTTTGTTTGTGTATGTGTAAGTTGCCCTCCATTGCCCTGTACTGTTTGGCCCTGCCCACTAACCATTTGGCCTCACTCACCTGCTTGACCTTTCACAAAAACAAATTAGCACACAACTAATATGTACGCCAAGTTTAGTGAGGCTGTGAGCACTTTGAATTTTTCAAAAATGTGATAATTGCGGCTGAAACAAACAGTAGATATATGCTCTCCTCCATAACTTCCGAATGGGCTTGAGTCCAATACTCTGAGCAGTAATAATAGGCTCTCACACTTCATATAGAGCTCAGTCCTAACTGGCGAAAAAAGAAAATAAAAGCAAACATGGACAGAATAATTAAAAAAAGACCAATAATGAACAAAATTATCCACAAAATGAAAAAAACAATGAACACATTAACCCAGGAAATGAAAGACATGAACAAAATAATTAAAAAAAAAGCAAATAAATAAAATAACCCACAACATTGTGAACTAAAATAAAGGCTAGAAGGGCAGTCCGTGGAGGGCAGACCTCGACTCTGAGTGTGTCCTCGGACAGTTCTGGATGTGCACCACAGTTGGTAATGTTAATCTGGACAAGGTTCTAAACTATCGAAGATAATGTCAAAACCACTGACACATTACTGAGTCCACATTATGTCAGCTACATATTAGAGGTAGGTCTGCAGCCCTCATTTGTACAACCCCTGTGTGGCTGGTTCTTCTAGTAAACATATCCTCTGCAGCAGAGGAAGCTCTCTGTCTTCTTTTCCTAATACGCTCCTCATGAAAGGTTAAAACGTTCTAAGATTTTTGGACTGACTGACCATCCTGAAAATGCACTTTAAACTGACCTTGTTAACTAATTTTCAGTCTTAGCTCAGGTGTTTTTACCCAACACTACCCACTGCTTATCTCCATGAACCAAGTCCACCTGTAACAACTGCAGCGAATGTATATGTGGTGAAATTCACATTGCCTTCTGCTGATTTTCTGAATACTTTATGTCTGATACATTTGGGTAGACTACTGACTAATAACTACAGTCAGCAATCCTACTAATTCAACATGTGGAATGTTGCCTGAGACAGGCTGAGGAAGAAATGAAAAAAAAAAAACTTAAATAATGCAATTACAAAAAGTAGCAAGCTTATATTTAACATGAATTACACCAAAAATAAATTTTTACTGGAATAAAATCCTTCAGTTGTAATTGTCATTATTGTGCTCTAGAAATAACTACAGACATGTTTTTTTCTAAAACAATCTGTTTATTAATTGCTTTCAAAAAATTTGGTCCACTTGTGTGATCATGAACTTGCAACCAGGGAGAATAACAGAAAACAAATCTGAGAAGATAAAACAAAACAACAAAATGTAAAAAATACAGTACAAAAGAGGCCTTTTTTCGTCCTTTTCTTACACCACTGGTTTCTTTTTCCGTTGAAAATGATTCGCATAACTGATCATTTGTACCCATCTGAAAAACAGATTTTTAGTGGCTCTGAGGGCATGTTTGATGCAGGGGATCACGACACAAATATAAGACAGGAAACGTATTTGAAAGCAGTGACATATTGTAACTGGATTAAACAGAGATGAATGTTAATATCATGTTACCAGAACAAAAGCCACTGTCTGAACTTCACAAATGCCATGTCACACGTCATTTTACAGGTTGCGCATTAGCCCAGTGTGAAAACAAACAGCTTTGTGTTCAGCCAGTCCAAAGAGCTTGGAACTAAAGAGGTCAAAGGTCAAGGTGTAGATGAATCATAACCTTTGATTAACAACAGTGATTTTTCAATGTATCTGTAAGACTGTTGTCAGGATTTACAAATACAAAGCATATTATAATCATTTCTGTTGAAGGATGAACAAGCACACATTATCTGTTATGTATTAGATAGATGTGACAGTGCTCATAACTTTACACTATCCTGGCAGAATTTGTAAAATGTGAACCATTCTTCAAAGAAAGCATGTGTTAAGGCAAAACCCATTCCTCATTTTTAAAGTGGGATTCAAATTAAACGATGAGGCATCGTTAAACAAAACTAGCAGTAAAGGAAATACGAAGATGGTCCCTGTTCAAAATCAGAATGCTTTTATTGTCAATGTCAAATGTTTCCAACATCAACGAAATGACATTTCCTCCCACCAAGGGGGAGGGGGCTGCAGTGAATGTGCACGCAGCTGTTTCAGCAGTTGGGGGAAAAAAAGTTTGCATACCCTTAGTTCTTTATACTGCTTTTGTGGTAGGTATGGGTGAGGCACTTTATTTTGTCAAATGATAAAGCTGCCCATCCTTAGTAAGAAGCCTCCTGCTGATTTTATAACGTTCAAACACCTTCTCTCAACAGGCCCTTTAACCATTCCCATGCTTTTCCTGTGGCTCGGAATCCAGCAAAAACAGTGCAGCACTCGATGAAACGTGCAAGGGTCTATCACAGACTCACTGATTTTTTTTTTAATACACAGACTAATTACAAGCGCACAGGTCAAAAGGTGTGGACACTAACTCTAAAAGAAAGAAAAGTTTTTGTATGATCAATCATATTTTCTGAAAAATGGACGATATTTCACAAATTCTACCAGGGTAGTGTAAACAACTGCATGAAAGATTTTGGACGCAACTTTCTCCTTCAGTTGAATTTTTTCTTTGTATTTGATTCAACATTCCATATTAATACTGAAGACACCCACATTGAAATGAAAGTGTTGACGCAGAACATGTTATACATTGCAGATTGTTTTAAAGTAGCCTCACTCAGCTTTGATAACAGTTTTGTATTCTCTCCAACATTCATGGAACATTTTCAAATCAGAGATGTGCATTGTCAAGCGCTTTACCATCTTAATATGCTTTTCTTTCATGTGTTCTCTTTAATTCATTAGTCCTTGCAATAATATGGATTTGTACAGTAGCTGTAGAAGCACTGTCAGGAATATTGACTCTGTACCCACCCTTAGTCTGCACAACACAAGTGGTAGTCTAAAGCACATTTTAAAAAATGGCACAAATTAACTCACCAGTAAATTCAAAACCACCAGGTGTTTCCTTGTGAATCTGATGAGTGCGTCATAATTGTCAAAAGCTGTCCTGGGTTGTTTCATGCTTTAATTACTACATAATTTCAATGTGTGTTCTTTCAGTTTGAATGTCTTTAGTATTAATGTGCAATGTTGAAAATGGCAAAAATAAAGGCAAAACGATGAGGGAGAAGGTGTGTGCAAACTTTTGGTAATAGTAGGGTACAAACGAGATGAATCACATGAGCTGTAGCCTAAACTGTGAAACGGTGCCTTGTGGACATGCAAGGCTGCAGGAACAGTTCAAACACAGCCGAGGAGCCAACAGGAGGCCTTAGTCAAAGGTGTTCTGGAATGGCTTGAGAATGTAGGCAACTGAACTAGATGTACAAGTGAGTTACTTTATATTTGATTGATATACTAATATTTCTGATTAGTACATATTGAGTAATGAGAAAAAAATAGTTGAAAAAGATGAAAACAAGCATGTGCAGATCAATGGAAATACAGTGCGGTAAATAAGTATTTAGTCAGCCACCAATTGTGCAAGTTCTCCCACTTAAAAAGATGACAGAGGCCTGTAATTTTCATCATAGGTTCACCTCAACTATGAGAGACAAAATGAGGGGAAAAAAAATACAGAAAATCACATTGTAGGATTTTTAAAAAGTTTGCAAATTATGGTAGAAAATAAGTATTTGGTCAAAAACAAACAAGCAAGATTTGTGCCTCTCACAGCCCTGTAACTTCTTTAAGAGGCTCCTCTGTTTCCACTTGTTACCTGTATTAATGGCAGTTTGAACTCATCAGTATAAAAAGACACCTATCCACAACCTCAAACAGTCACACTCCAAACTCCACTATGGCCAAGACCAAAGAGCTTGTAGACCTGCACCAGACTGGGAAGACTGAATCTGCAATAGGTAGCCAGCTTGGTGTGAAGAAATCAACTGTAGAAGCAATTATTAGAAAATGGAAGACATACAAGACCACTGATCATCTCCCTCGATCTGGGGTTCCACACAAGATCTCACCCCGTGGGGTCAAAATGATCACAAGAACGGTGAGCAAAAATCCCAGAAGCACACGGAGGACCTAGTGAATGACCTGCAGAGAGCTGGGACCAAAGAAACAAAGGCTACCATCAGTAACACACTACACCACTAGGGACTCAAATCCTGCTTAAGCCAGAACATGTCCAGGCCCGTCTGAAGTTTGCTAGAGAGCATTTGGAAAATTACAGGCCTCTGTCATCTTTTTAAGTGGGAGAACTTGCACAATTGGTGGCTGACTAAATACTTACTTACCCCACTGTACCTGCATAGGTTGAATGAGGACTGTATGCATGTTAAAATGACAAAATATATTGACAATCATGAGGAAAAAATATCTGATTTCCTGTTAATATGAGTGGGGAAAGATGTACAAATACAAATTTGCTTAGTCAATCATCCCGACGCTTATGTTATTGTGGATGTAATTAGAATGCTTTTGTATTAACCTCTGGATCTGACCACAATCACAGTGTTTATTCTGACACCAGTGTTAGGTACTGGTCCAACTCTACATCAAATTTGTTTGAGCAGGACAAGCTGCTATGACAGAAATGTGCCTGTGAAGAGGATGAAGCCTGCCTCTTTCTGTATGTTTGTGTCATGATCCACCTGCCTTCAGAAGCGCACACAGCAAACATGCAAGCCCAGGAATCCACTAGGGTTTTTTGTTTTTCTTTTCATCATTCACACTCGCTGTTCTGGAATAACAGAACCATCACCTTGAATGCTCTTGTTGTCAGCGTATGTCTTTAAAGGCAGCATTACACTGTCAAGATGCCATTGTAACAGCTGACTTTATAAAATACAATTTACTTTTTTTTTCAATTTAAAGGGTGTTTGTGTTTTTCTTTGAAATAGAGAGCTGTTCAATGTGCTTTTTCATGACCAATTAAAAGCATTTGAGTGTATGGCTCCTTCACTCCAAGAATGTAAAAAACAAGATGGGAACACATTACTGACAAAAGAAAATTTTTCACAGGGGAAAAAAAAACAGCTCCACCATCTCTTATCTAAATTACCTTATAAGGGTGTCTAAGTATTATACATTGGTATCAGATATCATATAGTGTATATAGTAAGCAGGGGTTATACAATAGGGGTATGTATCATCTTATAGGTGTAGGATATCGAATAAGGCGCTATATGGGAGTATATAAGCCTCTGTATGCTTTTGTGTCCAGGTCTGTCTGGGTCTGACAAAACGGTGTGAAAAATGAACAGTGAGCACCAATGCTGCAAAGAGAAACACATCCTGTATGTTTCACTGTTGTTGTTCTGCCTTTGGCAAAGCGCCTAAACAATGTGCAGACCAGACAAACCCAGCTCAGACCCAGATATTTTCTGCTCACCACCTCCCAGACAAAGCTGTGCACTGCCACATACACAGGCGCATATTTCTTTAAAGTTAATTATTATATTCATACATGGATACATATATAAAGAGAGAGTTATACAATGCAATTAACATACATTTATCAATAGCATATAGAAGAGAAATAGTCAATAGATAGCAATCATTATTGTAATTATATTCATCATAATACTAGGAGTAGTAATACGATCCCTCAAAGAAGCTAATACCTGGGTTGTTCCAGACAAGGATTCACTATCCATCATAATGTCCCCCAAACATAACAGAGACAATTCAACTGACCTTAAATCTGTTTCATAACCTTATCAGGCATTTAGGTCAGTTTGCAGCAGCTGACGGTTAAAGTTTCAGTGTGTGATATTTAGGATGCGAAGATTACGCAAATCTGGCCTTTTTAAAAGTAAAAGTTAAGGCGGCATAAACTGTTGTCCACACTCAAACATAGTTGGTGACACTAATTCATGCTTTATCTGACAATCATAAGGCCTAGGTGCAGCACCCAAGCTAAATTTATATGAAATCAATGTGTAAAGCATTAAAACTAAGCAACTGGCTTTGTGGATCTAAGTGATGCCAAAACTTGGCCAAAAGTTATATGTTATTTAGTCTCTTCTAGCTCTTCCAATTTCTGTGCACAGGTGGCATCATAGTAACAGCTCAAAATGATATTAAAATATTTTTATACCTGAAAGACCCGCCCCCAACCCCAAGCTGTTCCACAATGTAAAAATGCTTCAGATCTGCCAATATCTAAACCCTGTGAAAATCTCAAGAAATCTCTAATGTACATAAAACATCTCAACATGCCATCCAAAATATAACAAAAGAAGAAAAAAAAAAATCTGTTGGGACCTACTGTACAAACACTGGGGACTCTGAAGGGTGACCCACTCACTTTGCAGGTATAGATGGCTCATTCTAAGGTAAATAAAATATTATTCCTTTTTTGTGCAATTACACTATGAAAAATTATGAATAATATGTCCCATTTCAGCAAGTAGGACCTCCTAAATCTTAAACACTGAACCTTTAATACAGGTCAGACATTTTTTTTATTTATTTGAAAAAGATGGGACAATTTTGTAGTTTTGTTAATAAGTAAAACATTTTCATAAACATTGAAGATGTTGGGTTTTAATGCACTGAACAGACGTCACCTAAAGTGCAGTCTGTCCTATTTTTAATGACGCAGAACAAGGAAGACTCCATTGTTTAGACTCAAACAGTGAGGCTTGTGAAAGGAGGAAGCAGTTTTTACATATTATTTTTACACATTCAGCCAAAACCAAACTCAAATCAACCTCTGCTCTAACCCCACCTGGAACAACCCACACAAGAGGAAAAATTACAAAATAAAAAGATTTTTATAAGAAAAAAAAAAAAAAAATCACTATAGTCACCTAGTTCAGCAATACAGGTCATATAGCAATACCTCAATAACAAGATGTTGTTCTATGTAATCAATACAGCTTTTTCAGGTTATATATTTATTAAGCTTAACTGCTAAGTTATCAATTATTAGTAGTAGTATACCATTAATTGTAAATATGTATGTGTGTATATGAATATAGACATACCTCTTTTATATCTCAGTCCACTTTAACGGCTTGAATTAGATAGATGTCCTGCCTTCTTCTGTGTATTTTTTTTGCATGTGAGTAACATGTTGATGTGTTGTTTAATAGGCACAATATATGGTGTGAATTCCTTCTGTCTCAAACTAGCAGGATTCCCAGGAAGAACATTTTTGGGTTCACAATTGGCTACTGAGAACATCTAGGAGCATACGAGGGGCACAGTTTTATGTTTGAAGGCTACGGCAGCATGGCAGGTGTTCAGTGAAATCATGAGCCCAGTTCAACGGAAGATGTGGTCACCTGCCCTATACACTCATATTCTCTTAAATATTCTAATGAACTATAGAAAAATATATTCTTAATCTCTTCTTCAATCTTTTCATGTATTCTTTTATTCCACTTTTCATTCTTTTCTTTATTACTTATGTGGACTTTTTAATCCAAATTATTACAAATTCTTATTCACAACTGAAATCTTCCAGTCTTTTCTGTTTTCTAGGTGCTTCAGTCCAAGTGAGGTCATCGTTTCTTTTCTCACTGGGCATCTGTGATCTCATTACACTCACTGCTGCAAACAGCTCTCATCAGGACTGTATGTGTCCTACACTAACTCCACCTCTATGCCAGCTCTACATTTTCAGTTATGTTAAGTTTTTTTTAAAATTGAATTGTATTTATACAGCACCAGTTTTAATCTTACATTATCTCTAGGTGCTTTTGACTTCACACAGACTGTCAGTCACTTTGGCAACAATTACTGTGAACTGGTAGCTTTGTGTACTTTAGCCAGAGCCAATTAAGTCAAATAGTTCTGTATGCACAGAATGCACCCTTGGACACCATCTGACAGCGATGGCAAAGTTAACATGCAAAGACTGTTTGTGTCTGTGCTCATTCCAAGCAATAGTTGATATGATTGCCTAACCAGCTATCAAGGGGCCTTACATCAGTAATGATGAGGGAAGATCAAAGTATATTCCACAGGTTTGGCTTAGGGCATGTAAGTAGACTTGCATTCATTCCACAACCACAGCAATGCTTTAAATGACTGATCTAGTTTTAAAGGCCAATGTAGGCATTACATTCATAAAGTTCTACCAATATGGCAGAAAATATAACAAGGAAGTACAGTACAGCTCCCCTTAGAAAAAAAAGAACAAAAAAACAATATGCTCGAAATCAATCTTCAGAATGTTATGGTCTCTCTCACTATAGTTCCATGAAGGAACGAGAGTTACAGTTTGGTTGTTATGCAGCTTAAAAAGGATTGTCCTGTCCACCAAAAACCTCTTTTTACAATACTTTTTATTTCCTTCTGTCTCACTTATAGCAACACTGAGGCCTTGAGTTTTTAAAAACATCTACTCTGAGTTTAAGAATGGCATGCCTCAGCTGAGTTTTGAATTACTCCAAGTATATTTAAGAACTGCGACCAGCGCGTCCTAAGACTTGTTTCAATGCTGCAAGCATTAAAAAGAGGTGCCTGGTGGACACGTAGTTCAGCCCAAAGAGCACTAATTACTTGTTGTGGTATTAGCTGTTATAGGGGTAGCTAAAGGTGCTGAATCTAAGTGCAGCATGATTTAAACTAAAAGCTATAGCCATGATCTCTAGAGTTACTAAGAGTTTTCTCTTTGTGTAAATTAGTGCCTGTGGTGTGTGGTGCCTGTGTGTGCATTTGAATGAAGGTGAGTCACTCGTTCTATCCCATGTCCATCTGTTTTCACACTGCTGGCTAGGGGCTAGAGAGGGTTCAACTAGCAGGTTGACAGAGTGATGGATTGTAGCTGGTGTGACAGGCCTGTCTCTCTGTTTGCAGCTCAGTAGCAATCAGCTGCCTCTGGTCACAGCCACGTTCAGAGGTCATCACCATCTGACAACCGTCTGCCTCCCTGAAATCACACATATCCATTGTGTCAGTATCTACTTTGTTACTTAAACATAGTAGAGCAAGGCTAACTCCTTTATTTTTGCTGTACACTGAAAACATTTGGGTTTGACATTAAACGATGAATATGAGACAAACGATCAGTATTACAGCTTCTATTTCCAGGTATGTAAATTAGTTCGACAACTTATAAGATAGCACCTTTTGTTTCAACCAACCCACTTTTCAGTTATTGGAACATGTGACTGACAGTCATGTTTTGCTGTCCACTTGTGTCCCATTACACTGATTATTCAAACAATAAATAGCACTGAGTGTCTCCTCTCAGTTTCAGCTTTGGGTTTTGCCTGTGTAGACTGCATTTATAGTTAAACAGGTGTAACCAACATGAAGACCAGAGAGCTGTCTATGGGAGAAAAGCAAGCAATTGTGGAGTTGAGAGAAGATGGAAAATCATTCAGTGCCATTGCACAAATATTGTCCAAAGCAAGTACAACCATTTGGAATGTCCTGAAGAAGAAAGAAACCACTGGTGTACTGAGCAACAGATGCCGAACCGGTTGACCACAGAAAACATCAGTAGCTGATGAGAAACGTGAGAACTGTGAAGAAAAACCCTTAAACAACTGTCAGTGACATCAACAACAACCTCCAGAGGACAGGAGTGAAGGATCACAATCCACTGTTCACAGAAGACTTCAGGAACAAAAGTATAGAGACTACACCAGAAGATGCAAACCACTCATTAGCCATGAGAACAGGAAGGACAGATTGGAATTTCCCAAAAAGTATTGATCCTCATTGATAATGTAACACATGATGACAGCAGCAAAATGAACTCCGAAGACTACAAAAACATTTTGTTTGCAAATTTAAAGAGATTCAACCAAACTGATCAAGAGATCCTTCATCATGCAGCAAGACAATGACCCAAAAAACACTGCCATGACAACCAAGTTCATCAGGGAAAGAAGTGGAAGATTTTAGACAAGTCAATCTGCAGACTTCAACCCTATTGAACATGCATTTTACCTGCTAAAGAGGAGACTGAAGGGAGAAACCCCCCAAAACAAACAACAACTGAAAGAGATGTAAATACTTGGAAATAGAAGCTGAAATACTGATCTTTTACAGCCTTAAAACAAATATGGTGGTGCCCCAGTTAAGGAATTCAATCCATTCCGGTATCGCGTTCGTTGTACGAATCATGCATTAGCCGGAGTGATTTCTTCCTTCGCGGATTTCGCCTATTGCGGGTTATTTTTAGAACGTAACCCCCGCGATAAATGAGGGACCGCTGTACTGTGATACTAACTTGCGTCTTCCATGTAGTTTTGTGCTTCCTCCCTCTGCCCTAGGTCTTTAGGTTGCTCAGTCTCCTGATGTCATTGCTGTGAGTTTGCTGGTTCTGGACTGGTCTAGTATCTGTGGACGTCACCCAGTATCTGTGTTGTTTGTTGTCCTATCTCTACTCTTTTCTTTTGTCTCTCCTCTGTCCACTAACCCCAACTGGTCAAAGCAGATGGCTGCCTACCCTGAGCCGCTGTTTCTGCTGGAGGTTTTCTCTTCTGTTAAAAGTTTTTCCTCCCCCCTGTCGCCTTTGGCTTGCTCTTGGTGGTTCTGTTCTCCGTATAGTTATGAGGTCTTGGCCTCAAATTGTGAAGCGCCTAAAGATAATCGGCGATTATGATTGGCGCTATACAAATAAAATTGAACTGAATTGAATTTAACTGTGCAGTCCATACGGTTCTGTCAGAAACAGTGCAGGACTCTGTTGTCTGTGTTCTCACTCACCATGCCTTCTGTATAATCTGCTGTTATGGTGACCTGCTTATCTTCTGGGGGCGGAGTCACAGCAGAGCTATCTGTACGTCGACTCTGATTAGTGAGCTGCAGCCACAGTTCATACATCTGTTGCATGTCTCTCACTGTGAAAGTAAGAGAGGGAGATGATTTAAGAATTAGCCAAGTGTGTTACAAAGAACAACAATCAGTACAAAGTGGGCACTAAATTCAGTATAATCAAAGGACTCGGTTACAGGGGCAAAAGGGCAAAATGACAGACCTGGCCCAGAGAATATGAATACAGTGAAGGTAACTGGCAACAGGTCAGTAACATGACAGGATATAAAAGGAGCACTTCAGACAGGCAGGGCCCCCCATTTGTAAAGAAGAGCAGTGGTTCACCAATCTGTGAGAAAGTTTCAGAAAAATGTTTTTCAGTGTAAAATTGCAGACTTTGAAGATCCCACCATCTACAGGGCCCTCAGGCAGCACTGCATTAAAAACAGGCATGATGCTCTACTGGAAATCACTGAATGGGCCCAAAAATCACAAGTATCTGGTTTTGATTGTCGAACTTCCTCATTCTCCAAATCTTTTGATGACATTATATACTGTAGATGGTGGTATTCTTCAGTCTCTGGCAATTTTACATTGAGGAATACGTTTCCAAAAATTTGACAATTTTTAGACAGTTTATGGCTCTTTGGTTTTTAGACAGTTTGTTGCGCCTCTATTTATTTTTGACTTGTGCGTGGAATTACTTCTCTTACTTTGTTTTTTTACATGTGTTGCTGCCATCAAATTCAAAACCAGCTAATATTTTCCATGAAATAATAAAATGTCCTAGTTTTAACATATAATGTTCTATTGGGAATGAAATAAGAGTTTGAGATTTGAACATCATCGCATTCTGTTATTATTTGTATTTTATTTACACCCCCACCTTTTTTGGAATTGGGGATGTACATTTGAACTCTTAAAATGTTATGTGAACAGTGTCTTTAGATGAACTACAGCTTACAGCTGTTATTCTTCATGTACGTCCACACATCTCTCTCCTCAAGACTGTGAGCGAACGAGCAGTTACCAATATAATGACACTTCTTCTGCTTCATCACATGGACACACATCTGTGCGAAATACAAACAAAAACCCAGGGTTACAGCGTGACAGTGGCTTTGTGCTGTCAAATATACTAGAGTAAAACATTCACAGAATAAATTAATGGTATTTGACTAACTTCACATAATTATCTCATTGTTACACTTAATGACAGTCTAGAGATGACACCATTTCCAAAGCAGATGGGATCCTGATTGTTTAAAGTGGCCAGTAACAGTAATGACTGCTCATGTTCCTTTAGCAATACAGTGGTTTCCCTCCCATATGCGGACTTAGGTTCTTTATTCAAGTATTTTCTGGAATCTCTTAAGCCAAATGAAGGTTGAAAATACATTTAATGTGTCTGTAGCCTATGTTACAACTAAAGAAATTACTAGGATTAGGATAAAATAGTACTAAATTACTACTAAACTTACTTGTTACGAAATTACTGTACCAAATTGTACATTTACCAAAACAGTTGTGTATGTTATTTCTATGTTTATTCTATGATTGAGTACAAGGGATGGCACATACACATTAACTCCCAAACATGTTACTGTGTTTAGAATTCACTTTTGACTCAATAACTGTGGCCAGCTTTTGCCTGCAAAATATGGTAAACTAATGTTAATAGAAACACTGAAAACAGCCTAAAATGCCTCACATCATATTGCTGTGGATAGGTGCGAGAGAAGGGCAAGGGCCGAACAACCACCCACTTCTTCTTCTCAAATGATTTCACCAGCAGGACGCGACGCTCCTTTGTCCAGCTGAGGAGACAACAGGCTGTGAATTCAGACGAATTGCAGAAAATAGCACGAACCCCCCACCCCAAAAGGGCAGATTTCATTTTTTATAGTGAATAATAATCAAACTTACGAACTAAAATTATTAAGAAGAGTTGACTCAATGTGGATACATTTTAAAACACATCCATTTAAAGTTTGCAACATGATTTAAAGTTAAAACTATCTCGACCTTCAGAAAAAAAATAATTTAAACATCTCACTTTGAACCTTTTGTTTTTTTAAATTTTA
This sequence comes from Pseudamia nigra, assembly GCA_029823295.1. Taxonomy (NCBI): domain Eukaryota; kingdom Metazoa; phylum Chordata; class Actinopteri; order Kurtiformes; family Apogonidae; genus Pseudamia; species Pseudamia nigra. The sequence continues at coordinate 13,735 of JAQQAE010006295.1, forward strand.
ACTTCCCTGAAGTAGTTAAGCAACATCTTCCATTTGTTGGCTGGCCATACTATACTTGTAATCGATGAGGGTGGGCCATTTCAATATGGTTTCAATAAATGTACCAAACGAAGATTATTTTTTAACTTAAATAAAGCCCTACAACATGGATTTTCCACATCCATCCATCCATCTTCTACTGCTTGTGCATGGGGTTGGGTCATGGGAAGCCCAGACTTCACTCTCCAAGGCTACATCATTCAGCTCTTTTGGGAGGACCCTCAGGTGATCCCAGGCCAGCCGAGAGACATAGTCCCTCCAGCGTGGCCTCGGAATCCTTTAGGCCTTCTCCCAGTGGGGCGTGCTTGGAACACCTCACCAGGGAAGGCATGCAAGAGATATCTGGACCAGATGCCCAAGCCACCTCATCTGGCGCCTTCTCAATGCAGAGGAGCAGTGGCTCTACTCTGAGCCCCTCCTGGATGACTGAGCTTCTCACCCTATCTCTAAGGGAGAGCCCAGCCACCCTGCAGAGGAAACCCATTTTGGCCGCTTGTATCCTGGATCTTGTTCTTTCGTTCATGACCCAAAGCTCATGACCATAGGTGAGCGTAGAAATATAGATAGACCAGTAAATCGAGAGCTTCACCTTTCGGCTCAGTTCCCTCTTCACCACATCAGACTGATTCAAAGTCCACATCGTTGCTGACGCTGTACCAATCCGCCTGTTAATCTCCTGCTCCATCCCTCCCTCACTCGTGAACAAGATCCCGAGATACTTTAACTCCTCCACTTGGGGCAGGAACTCATCCTAACCTGGAAGGAGCACTCCACCCTTTTCCAGCTGAGGATCCTGGTCTCAGATTTGAAGGGGCAGATTTGGAGGTGCTGAAATGCTACCTTTTCCACATTCAACGTTTGTTTACTTTCACATTGACAAGTATGGACTACAAGACAGGCATGGTGATGTGAAAACACAATCGCAGATAACCTTTGCTGGTGCAAGCTAATGTTACAGTCACCCCTCAAGATCCCTATGGCTGAATTTGTAAATACGGTGAAAATCAATATTGTGGCAACAAGAGTACTGCTATATCTCTGAGTCTGTAGGTGTGTTTATGTGTCAGGATTCACCTATGTCTTGCTTTGGCAGTGCAGTACTTGAGGTTCTTGTCAGGCTCGTTGACCTGTCCTTCTCTCCAACACTGACCACAGACAAACTTCATTTTCAGGTTGAGGGGACGGCCCCTTCCTGCCACCCCCACACCCACTGGGCTCACACCACTCCCCCCGATGCCATCTCCTACTCCTACTCCACCACCGCTCATTCCCCCCATTCCTCCTGCGGGTAAGCTGCTACTGGGATGAGGGATATGGAGGGGCTGAAAACAGAGGAAGAAGAAACAATCAAACCAAAGAATTTCTTTCTGTTTGAGAAATATACATTAAAAAAAAAAAAAAAAAAAAAAAAAACCATCTGGAAAGTTTTCAGTACGTCCCATGTCTTAGCTGGAAATACATTCTCCTGCTGACAGGGTGTCACTAGAAAGATCCCAGCCTTAATCCATACAGGGACATTTGTACCAGTGTTATAAATTACATCAAAATATTTCAGTTCCTTTCCTGTGTCACCTTTTGTTGCTTCTGTGCATTCTGTTCAAGCCGTTGCCAGTGTCTTTTGGACTCTTGTACCATTTCTTCATGAGTGATACCTGAAAAAAGAAATTTATAGCTTATTTTACTGTCAGAATGACCAATTAAATTAAATTTCATAGCATAGACATTACATAATGGTTACTGTCATGTCTTCAAGAGTGAATGTGACCTTTGGTTGTGTGTTTGACTCACCAGTGTCCTGTTGCAGCACCCAGCATTTGAGCTCTATGACAGAGTGTGCAAAGGAACAGCTATCTTCCCGCTGGCAGCCATAGCGAACTTCATGGCGGCACACATCGAACTGGCAGAGTGGGTGCAGAGGACGCACCTTGCTGTGGCGCACATTGGCTGACCTGACTACATGCACCAGGCACCTGTAGTAACATAAAGTTATCAAACTTAATGAATTTCAGCTCTGTGCAGTGGCTATAGAACCTCTGTGTGATCATCATTTGACCATCTATTACATATAAAGTAAACATTATCCATCATCAAACCATAGACTACAAGTGCATTTTAAGTGCACATGGTAAAAAAGGGAAAAATATTCCAGGATACATTATCTCTTCCAAAAAAATGTATGGTCAGTGTTTAAAAAAAAAAAAAAAAATCACTTACTTGTTATCGTCAAATGGGTGTCGAGCTGTGAGATTTGAGCAGACGGCTAAATTTTCTTTGCTGCGTTTGCTAATGATGCGGGGCTTACTGTCAAAACATTCCTATGGAAAAAAAAATGAAGATCTTAAAGAAATTAAGCATCTCATTTCACCTCATTTAACAAGACTAATGTGGGTCTTGTTAACTAACAATATAGCAAAACAATTCTTTTTGACTTGTGTCCAGTCTCACCTCACACAGGAACATGAACATGCCCATGTGGAGTTGTAACAGTCTGGTGACACTGAGTGCACGTCGCTCTGTGCTGCCGAGTGGATCAAACAACAGTTCGCGGCTCAGTGCTCCTTTTCTCTCTTGGGTCCATACATCAATCTCCTCCTGGCAGTAAGCAAATGTACAGTTCTCCCCATACTGACACTCCTGGCGCTCCTGCACCTCTGTGGAACACAGAGAGGGAGTGACAATAGGAATAGTAGTAAAGGTTTTATTCAATTTCACCTAACATGGAGGTCAGCTGATGTTTCAAAGCCACATCTCTCACTTTAAACTTAACGTACCTTTACAAAGCACAAATGCTCCCAGAAAGTTGTTCCGTGCAGGCCGGGGCCGAATCCTCTTCCAGGTGGGGTCATCTATGTTTTTGAGTCGGCACAGCAACACATCCCTTTTGCAGCGATGTGCTGCCTCTGGCTGGTATTTGTAGTCCATCACTCGTGGACCTACAGCAAGGGGAAAAATCCATGAAACGTTCCCTGAATACAGTGGGGCAAATAAGTATTTAGTCAGCCACCAATTGTGCAAGTTCTCCCACTTAAAAAGATGACAGAGGCCTG
>JAQQAE010006296.1:0-16820 GCA_029823295.1 Pseudamia nigra
GAATATTCTATTACTGTTAATCCCACTATGAATATTAAAATACGCCGAACCATTTGTCCTGTATCATAGCTACATGTGTGACGTTTGCAGCAAAAACAAACAAAGAAAAAAAACGTATGAAAATCAGTTTAATATTAAGAGCTACGATGGATTAAATGTGCTGCCAAACAGCGCTGAGTGGAGCAGGTGACCGGTCCAAGATGGCGGCCGCACGGCTCGTCAGCGCCAATAGGCAGTAGCGGTCGATGCGGTGTCTATCTTTATAATGTCTATGATTATGCCCACTATCAAACATTCATTCATTCACATTCATACAAGGCAAGGTGTGCAACACTGACTGGGACGGAGTGGGTTTCAAACCACCAACGTTCTGGTTATTGGACGACCCACTCTACACTCCTGAACCTCACAATTCTTCTACACAAGAGACCTGACGCACATCAAAAAGGAAAGAAATGCCACAAATTAACTCATCTGTGATTTGAAAAGCATTCTTTATGACTAGCTCATGAATCTGATGCGAGAATACCATGAGTGCACAAAGCTGTCGTCAAAGCTAAATGTAGCTACTTTGGACAATCTAAAACATCTTGTGAGTTATTTAACACTTTTGTGCCTACTACATAATTTCAAAACCACTGAAGGACAAGGTGTGTCCAAACATTTGACTGGTTGTGTATTTTAAAGGTGACTTTTTTAGCTTTTGTTCTGTTGTTTCTGTTCTCTTTTTGGGCCAGCAAAATTTTCAGTAAATAAGGTGCTGCATTAAAGAAACTTTCTTTATAGGCAAAAAAGAAGAAAAAAACGCATGCTGGGTGCTGATGGTAGATATTACACCATCACATTAAGTATACGAGGACAGAGTACAGGAGTAAAGTTCTCCAGAGTTGGCCTAAGAAGTGTTGTGTCTCACCTGCACAGTGTTTCCTGACTTGCCGTTGCCCACCCTGCTCCACAGTTCGGCGTTCGGAGTCCTTCCCTGTCCCGACAGCCCACAGCCCAGCCAGTCAGAAGTCATTACACCCGCTATTAACTCCTGCTCAGCTTCATTAGGCATGCAAATTGAGGAGGGACAGAGACTTGAAAAACTTTACTCTGTCTGATGGCCTCCCCCTTTCTTTCTTTTTCCCCTCACACATTCCCAACAGCTGAACTCCCACTGGTGTTCAATTAACACTAGTTCTGTACATAAACCTCAGGCGCAGATTTCAGGTGGGATAGAGGACGTCGTCCCTGTCAGTATCAGTGAAATGTGCATTTGCCCCCCCACCCATTATAGAACACTTCCAATTTAGCTGATATTTAAGGCTACATCTCTATAAACCTTGCTTTGCATGAATAATAGCAATTTTGTTCATTGTTGGATTCATGTTCATTGTTCATTTTCTTCATTATTTTGTTCATTTACACTGATTTTTTAGCATGTTTTGCCAAATATTGTTGGTTTAGTGCTTAATAAGTTAAATAATTTATTGTACGTTATCTTACATTTAAAGACTAAAATTTGCAAAAACCAAATGACATATGGATCATTTTCTATAAATTTGGAGCTAATTTTCTTCATTTTGATTTATTATTGTGAATGGTTAAAATAAATTATGTAAGCTTGAACAAATTTTTACACTTGCACAGGTTATTATCTTACATTTAACACATAAAAAAATGTTATATGTACAGTAGTTTTAGTACACTGCAAATTATGTTGATATCATGTCAATTAAGTATAGATTTTTCTTCCAATTTGTTGCTTATTTTGTTCATTGTCTTGTTTATTTGTTTAATTTTGTTGATCATTGATTTTGCTCATTTTTTTGCTCATTTTGTTGATTTTTTTCCTTCATTTTCTTGTTTATTTGTGTCTTCTATATTTATTTCACTTTCATAAATATTTTGTTCATTTTTGTTCATTTTGTACCTTATTTTGTTCATTTTATTGATCATTCTGTCCATTTTCTGTTCCTTTCATAAACCTATTTTTTAATGGGGCATCAATAATATTATTTTATAAAATCACTCATCTAATGTCTTTTGCAGTGTATTCAGACAACAACGTTTTGCTTTTGTGATGCCATTTCATCAGCTGATACAGATTTTGTGGGCCACAGTTCACAATAATCTGACATGCTTTCTCATAAAATTACGTATTCATGAAGATCTCTCTATTAACCCGGTGTGATAATGAAATTTCAGTGGCTTATTACAGTCATGCAGGCCTGAAACTGAACGCAGAGTTGCACGATTTATTAATGTACTGGCTTGTCATAATTTTACTGTCGGAGGCTTTTTCTTTTCACACTCTGACCTCCATCTCTCTTTAGTAACCCTCTTTTTGTCCCTGCTGTCTGAAGCCACCAACATCAGAGGCGAGGCCAACACGGGTCAGGGCCAATCCCTTGCTCTGACGGAGCATGTATTACCAGCGGGCTGAATTACCAAGGGATAACACAGTGTGTCGCACCATGCCACTGTGCATCACACAACAGGTTCAAACAGGTGGAAAATGTATTCAGAAGACAGGAATAAAATCAGCCGCCGTCAGGCTGAACACAATACACAGCTTTAACGTAGTGCGTATGTAACTGCATGTGAACAGGCCATGTTTATTATTCATGTCATGTCCACAAAATAATCAAAAGAGAGATTGTTAATGATGAAAGGTCGAAAGAATAAGACAGGTAATAAGTGAGTGTTATTTTAAAGGTGGCTGAGAATGACTAAACCTTATTAAATGTATTTCTCGTTTTAGCTTTGTGTGTGACTCTGTTAATCTGTGTTGATACTGTGATCTTAACAAAAGACAACACATCAATTCACATTTGTCATCTGTGCAGTAACATGAAGGGCTGTGACTGTTCAGCAGTCAGCTCAGCTCTGGAGCTCCGAGCAGGTATTCTGTAGTAAACAGTGCCTTCCACTGATTCATAAAGGAAGTACACTGACATGACTTTCATCTGAAGCAACTCCAGGTAAACGGAACCAAGTGTTTTTCTTTGTAATACAATGTGATAAAGCTATAAAAGCATAGATTTTGGAATGAAGGGGCGATAATATAGAATACTGCTCTACGAAGGCAAGGTGCACAAAGTCGACATTTGGTCAAAACTGAATAAAGACTGGAACTTAGACACCTGATTTATTTTGTGACAGGGTGTCTTTATGTGGTTGTGTTCCATTTCAAAGACAAAGAGGTGTCACGTTTATAGCAATTTAAAAAATGACGGCGAAAAGCAAAGTAAGGATGCAATAAGTCAGCGAGTATTCTGTCTGAAAATGAACAAAAGAATCGGGAAAATGAAAAACAAACAGCAGAATGTAAAGACAATGACAGTGGAATGAACCAAAATGAGCAAAATAATTAGGAAAATGTAAAAGTAAACAACATAGTCAAAAAATGAACAAAATAAGAAGCAACCTAGTCAAGAATATCAACCGCATTAGACGCAAAACAAAGAAATATGAAAAAAATAAACAGAAAAGAAAAAATAAACAAAAATGGACAGAAAAGAAGAAAAATTATAAATTGATCAAGTAAATGAAACAAAACAGTCAGAAAGAAGAAATATTAACACTATAAGAAGCAAAATAAACAAACTAATCAAGGAAATCAACAAAATCAGAAGCACAAAGAAGAAAAAAAACAAAAATAAACAAAATAATAACAGAAAATAGACAAAAAAATGAACATAAGAAGAAAAATGACCAAAATAGGAAGCAAAATAAACAAACCATTAAAAGTGCTTTAACAATGAACAAAATTGTCATAAAATAGTCATAAAAATGAATGCAGTACACTACATATGTCTTATGGCTCCTGAAAATGTAGCAATTTTTAAAATTTTTTCCTTGCATTTAGGATGTTTTGACAAACAAAGATGTATTTCTAATAACTAAACTTGAAGTATGAAAGCATGAATTCACATGCACTAATGTACTGATACCATCTTCCTATCAGGTCTACAATGATGAAGCATGTCTCAGTAAAAACCCTGCCAGTGCTAAATGGTGCCATGACGCAGACGGCCCGGAGGCCAAGGGCCAGCCGGAGGACAGGTGGCAAGCTAATCATGTGGAAAATGAGAGCCTGGAAGGCAAGTGTAGGGATGGGCACAAGGGCTGATGAGGGGTGTCCACCTTGTGCTCGCAGGTCCTGGCCCGTCCGGGAACAAGACCAGCTCTGTGGTTCTTCATTCTGTTTGCCAGCAAGCCCCCTTCCACCCGATATTCCCACAACTCTTTTAGCGATCCTCGCACCACCTCGTAAAGACCAACTTGTTGCTCCAGCAGCCTTTTCCTATCTTTATTAAACACATTCAGAGGACACTTCATTACACAGAAATGAGGGAGACGGATGATTTTCTAACCAACCTTTGTGCTCGATGTAGCCTCTCACTTTGTTCATTATAAAAAAATAAATCAACAAGTCATTTAACATTGCAACAATGACGCTTAACTCCCACAATTCAGCTAATAGCCTTTGAATAGTGTTTGATCGAAGATTTGTCACTGTCTAATTGTGGGATTAGGGTAAAGTTGTGAAAGAGAAAAATACCCAGCTCGTTCAGCAGTATATTTCAAAGCTTAAAAAACCAACACATTGCAGTTAGATGAAAAGTTTTTAATATCTCCAGCATCACACTGGTGTATGCAAATATTAGTAAGATTGTGCTCCAAAAGGAAGGGGAATGTCTACAGTAGATAAGCCTAAAAAAAATTCTGCTTTTAATTTAATTCAGTTCATTTGTATTCATAGATTGAATTCAGTTGTATTCATTTGTATTCATGGATCATAACCCAAGATTATCTTTAGGTGCTTCACAAATCAAGGCCGAAACCTCAAAAACACTATACGGAGAGCAAACCCAACAGAGCCTCTGAGAGCAAGCCTAACCAGCAGAAACGGGGCTCTGCGTCGACGGCCGTCTGCCTCCACCACTTGGGATTAGTAGACAGAGGAGAGATAATTGAAAATAGACCAAGGAGCATCACAGACACAGGACAACATGAACCTGCTGGTCATGAACCTGTCAGACACAGGACAGGTTCATGACCAGTAACTACACTTCAAGAACATCTAGCTGCAAAGCCACAGCTATTCTACTACAGATTTTTACCTTCACCTTCACAAATTTGATCATTTTCAACTTTTAAAACCCTGCGTATCATTCATATTTGCCACATTTGTTTGCAGACATGGTTGCATTTGTGTTTTGAGCTACACACAGAAAGCAAGCTATGTCTTGAGACCCGGTGGAAACCTAGGACATCTGGGCATTCAGTGAATTCATGTTCATCTTCAAAAATGGAAAAAAAAGATATTTCTGAGGAAAGACAGAAATGCGTACAGCGGTCTTTGCAACTAGTCTTTGATGAAATTACTTCAGCATCCAATTTAGCTAACATTACAAGGCATTTCTAGTTGTAGGCAGCTTTTCTAAAGTAAAAGCAATCAAATCTGTTATTGGTAGAATCAAAATGTTATGTAGAGCATTCCACACATAGACAATTCAAAGTGCAGAGGTCCAGAGGAAGATAAAAAATGGCATAAAAGTAGTGTAAAAACAAAGTACAGTGTACATCACATCTCAGTAAAAGAGAATAGTATTATTAAATTGATTAAAAAAACATTCAGTACCTCAAAGTCATTTGTTTTAAGACATTCAGTGCAAAGAGAGCTAATTAAAACTAGAAAAGTAGGGTGTAAGTTATTGAGATCATGATCATAGGCACATAAAAAGAGACATGTCTTCAGCAATGAGCACGCTAGAGAAAATCTATCCATTAGTAACGTTTTGTTCCATTTGTTTGCAGTAGAACAACTAAATGTTGGTTCACTGTCTTTAGTTTGGACTGTTGGCTCGATAATATGATGTGAGACAAAGTGATGCATTATTGGCTTGTTTTGGGTTCGGGGAAGGGATTAGACCATTGAAGTATCATCAGAACAAGGACCCCCATGATGAGAGGGGTCTGCCTGCAGGCTGCTGCCCTCGCTAAGGTACAACTCTTTACTAAGGTACACCTTGCTAAGTTGGTAAAACAAACAACGGTGTGTTATTTTTAAAGGAGTTTAGTCGAACGTACGTTGGAAGGTGTAATCAAGAAGGTGTATCTTAGCAAAGATGTTAATACTGTTGCAGATGACCACTCCAATTTGAAACCAATATTCCCAGTGGCCATTCACCAGAACTACAATCTGGCCAAGAAAGCATTTTCCCCATAGACTACAATGATAAAATAAGTTTTCCACCCACAGCTACAAAAAAAGCTATCATATACAGAAATTGCTCTGTATGTGATACATCTTTATAATCTGAAGGTTTGCAATGGTCAACAAATGCTCTGAAAATAGATTTTAATCTATGATGTCCCCTGCAGTGCTCATTCTGAACAACTATATGTATGTGTGCACAGTAGTCGGTATAACACAGTAATAACTCTGAAGCAGACTTTTTGTACATGTAATATTTTTTTTGTATGAACCATCCTTGGTTTAGACAGGTTGGTGTGTTAGTCTCCTGGAACTCAATGTACTGTAAGTCAATTTAAAATTGCCAAAAATCATGGAAACAGTGGGTGCTTCTCCACATTTAAGGGCTTTTTTATATAACTTTCTTTCATTTTACCTTATTTTGGCTGCCTTGCTTCCTAGGTTTTGGCTTGCTCTGTGTGAGATTGACTCTGAAAATATGTTCGCCTCGAGAACACACCTTGGAAATGCAGCATGCCTTCCACAGCACACAGTCTTTTAAGTTTGGACTTTTCAGTTTTGTGTGTGTGCTCACCAAAATAAAGCTTTTACAACTTATACAGTAACTCATATGTCTCAGGTGAACAAATGCCCTAGATATAGATTTTTAGAGAACAAATTACTGAATAGACTTCTTGCATAAAGGTATGTTCCAAATACATACAGTATTAACAATACTTAATTTGTAGTAATTACATGTAAGCCTACTCTATTTTGACATTCATAGCACTGAAATTAGCTACTCATCCTTTAACGAGAGACTTTTTTAAGTGCTTCTTTAAATTTGGTGGTAATCACAATGAGTATGACAGCGAATTGGTACATTCCAAGAATTCAAGCAAATACAAACAGGTCCACTTAAAACACCTACATATAAGAGCACCTTCTTTTCATGTAAAACGTGGAAATGTCAACTGTACTGAAAGCTTTGCCAAAGTGAAAAGGCTTTGAAGAAACTGTGACAAAGAGTGATGGTGTTACAGCCATAAAAGCTAGAAAACCTGCACACAGTATAGGGCCACAACAATGTCTGTCCCCTGGGTTAACAATTCTTTGAGAAAATAAGCAGGGCTGCAGGGCAGGAAAAACAGGTCAATATCACAGTGTTTTTCAGGAAGGAATATTGCTGTATGTGTGTTTGAATAACATCCTGAGGGGAGTTATTGATCAACACTAGAGCATGAAAGAGAAAGGTCCCTCAATGGCTTCAAATTGTTCCTAAATTGCTGTCAAATGAATGCCACTCAGATGAGCTTAACAGCATTTTGATAGAGGAAAGAAAAGTATTGGGTGAAACTGTTTGTGTTTGCAAATAAGTTTAACTGAGTGTTTTTAATGTGCAAAAGTCCAATCTGTGTCAAATAGAATTCTGTCACTAACTACATAAAACCTTTTTTTTTTTTTTGTTTATTGTAGCACTATTATAAATATGATCAAAGTTAGTACTGAGAAATGTCCCAGTCTAATCTCCTGCAAATGCAAATGTTTATCTCTTTGCCAAAATAGACTCATTAACTATTTTTTAGGGTTATTAGGATTATTTTCATGATCAGCATGACTATTTTCTTCCAGCATCGATAAGATTGGTGAGAACAGCAGCTCTATCTCATCTCCTTCCTGCTGGGAAAAAAAAACAACATGCTACCAGTGTTGAAGTGATGACACAAATTGCAATTGAAAAGCAGCTTTGCCCCTGACTGGAGAAAGCAAAGGAAAATTAAATCCTGTAACTCAGGGGTCTTTTCAGTCCACAACCCAAATTAGAAATTTAGTCTCTCACCCTAGGATACAGACTCATTAATATTTATTCGTGCTTTTACTTTGTGGGAACACACTAAAAGTAGAGCCATGACCCATTTTAGGCCTGATCCATAGTTAAAGAATACACATTACACATATATTTCAGTGGGTGCAGCTAGTACGGAAAATAGGACATAAACTGTAAAAATAAAACATCTCCGTGACATTAAATTGTTTTGAGTGGACATGACAGGATGCACCAATAAAATAAGAAAGAGTGAGACGTACTGCGGGACAAAGATGAACAGAAAAGGAGAAGAAAAGGGCCAGAAGAGAAATCACCTTCCTTGTCCATTTCCATGTGTTACTAACATGATGCTCTATGACATCCATCCTGATTCAGACACCTGCGAGCCACAGGTTCTAGCGCTGTACCCCGGCATGTCCATCTGGACCGCTACTACCAGTGGTGGCTGGAAAACAGGAGCTAAAAATAAAGACTGACTGATATTTAAGAATACACAACACAAATTATGCCCCATTTTGCTTTGAGAATTTAATAACATTGTCATATTAGGAGCTATGTGGTTGTTACAAAGCATGCAAGGTATTATCTTTGAGGTTTAAAGTCATTGTCATTCATCCCAACTAAGATAGAGTGTTTGGCTTCACCCCAAGCAGCTCCTTGACTTAAAGACAGATTAGCAGGCAAGACAAGGAGAGAAATAACAGAGGAAACACAAGAAGAAAGAGAAAAGCCATTTTGTCCTTGTCGCCCTATTAATTTGAGAAGAACTAGGAAATGCCAGCAGGATTAAATGTGTTACTCCCACAGCTTTTTACCCCCTTCCTATTCTCTCTGAGTTCAAATTAAAGGATGGGGAAGGGGGGGGTTGGGTGGGGCAGCAGGAGGGTTGGAAAAAGAGAAGAAAGGTGTTAATTGCTTGCCAATCGATAATTCTATAATTACTTTGTGACAAATGGCTGGCTTGCGGTGATAGAGTAGGTTCAGGACGGTGGGGGAAGAGGGTGGTCAGTGGGTGGGGATGTTAAAAGGGATTGGCCATGATCAGGAACGGAAATATTTGCTTTTGTGCCTACATGCCTGGCTGCTCCAGGGATTTGTGACAGGGAATTTATGTCAGGTTTAAACGTGAAGCCAAGCCTCCCTGGGGACTCTGTTGCTGGGAACATATACATGCATGCACATCATGACACTCGTACCACTTAGTAGCTTTTACCTCACCATACTCTATGTAATTTTTCTTCTCCTGTTAAAGGAGTTAAAAATCACTTTATTCCACGGTACACAAAACAATAGCCATGCATTGCATGAAAACATATTAAAGGTGGGCTAGTAGATTATCATTTTTGCACCATTAAATTGTCAGACCATTTCAAGAGAAAAGCATGCTATAATAGGAAACCTCGAGCAAGTGGTTTGAATTTGTCTAGAAGACTTTGAATCTACTACTGCTTGTCACAGTTCACTATCTTCCAATCACAGTTTCATTATGCCAGCCAAGCATGAAGTGATGGGAGTCTCTTCTAGCCGTAGGGGTAGCTTTAGGCACACAGCAGGTGGGCTATCTGGAGACCTGTACAGGTCAGGGTACCATGACACCTGGCGCCCCCTAGTTGTTATGTCTGGGCGGGGTAGGGTCAGAGGGGCCAACTGGAGATTGATGGCCCACCTTCACTCATGTCAAATCACCTGTCAGCACGCCCCTGGCACTGAATCCATTTTGTTTCAAGCCACCATTAACCTTGGACCACTTGGATTCATTCCCCCTCTCCATGGACCAGGCCTTCACAACCTTTGTCTGCTCCAGCTGCCAAACTAGTTAGTGGGCTCAACTTTTATCCTGTCCACAGTGTCCATCAACATGGCAGAATTTTAAACAGTAAACTACAAATCAGTTGGTGGAAAGTTGTGCCATTTCATTTTCCTCAAGTACAACGGGACACAGCAAACTGAAAGATTGTTATACATATGATTTTTGAGAATGACTTTGATGACCAATAACATCATATGTCATCATCACTGATTTCATGTACCGTATTTGGCCTTTAAAAGCCCTTTCACTGTCAAAGTGATAACATCTGTATCAGGGATATTCGCCGGAAAATTCATCTGCTGTTGCACTTTTAGATAAAAGCAGTGTATTGTCATTGTTACATCCTGTTGTGCAAGGCCATATCACGCAGGATTTGATATAGTATGTATGATCCATCTCTATATATGAAGCATGGTTATGAGCAGATGTTTGATCATTTCACAGACCTATAAAAGGGCGATTGGGCTGCCAGTGGCCGCTGTAATATTGATTGATGGTGGGCAGGTGGGGGCCACAGTGCTGCCCTCAGACAGACTCTGTTTATTTATACAGTCTGCCGTCTGCCCACCGTACCCACCACAGGGCTACATTCACTGAATTTACAGTCGTCAGGAGGGGAAAAAAATATGCTAATGATGCTGCGTGGCCCTGAGGAAAAACAAAACATTTTCAACCCAAACTTTCCAGAGTTGTATCAGTTGTATCAGGCTGAATCCCATTCCATTCATTCAGCAGTAGGGTACAGTATCTCAGCTCTTTAGCTCTCCACAGTACTGAGTAGCAGTCCATTATTTGCTACTCCATCCCCTGGGGCATACATAAATTGGATCCAATAATGAGAGGCAGTAATGATTGTCTTTGCATATTTGGTCTTGATTTTCAATTATATATCGCTGATATTATTGTTGTGGATGCTGTGCATTGTGGTATTAAATTGAACTTCTCTTTGGGAATGGGCTTGGTGTGTTATTGAACATGCAAAGGAAGCATTGTTTTCAGGCTTATTCAAATCAGGAGTTGCTGTGAAATGTGTGTAACCGCTGTGTGTATAACTGCACCATCTGTAAGGTGTAACTCTAACTTCTGTTGCTTTTCTTGATGACTAAGACTAACTGCAACTGAAACCTTGATTTAAAAACCTCAAAGCCACAGAGCACCAAAGTAAGGACAGGTAAATGCACATGACACTAGTGTTACACAAAGACACAGAAAAATGAGACAGCAGGAAATAACCCTCTCCACACCATTAAGGATGCTGAATAGTGAAGTCCTTGTTTCAGTCCAATTTTCTAAGCTTTGAAGGAGTCAGTGGTTGGATATGGGCTGCCTCGCAGAGCGTGTCTTCTGTTCCACTGAGCACACAATAGCTTGGGGATCAGCCTGTGTCCCTGACAGGAATGTGTGCCACTGAGTGTTGGCCTGTCCACTGAACAGAGCTGCGAGCCTCAGATCAGTGGCATTGGCTAGCCTACGGGTTGTTCTTTATGGCTGTGTCGCTGAGTGGCTGGCTCTCCGCTGTGCACACGGCAGCCCTCCAGATGGATGCTGGGACAGCGGAGGCCACAGGGCTGAAAATCCTATCAAGCAGCAGTTCCAGGCCCTTGCACTGAGAAGATGAAGCGCACCGGCACGCCAGGGGACACGGGCCAAACCCTCATGCACCTCCATCACCCCACAAACCCCAATCCCTTCATGTGCCTCTTTCCTTCCGCCCTTCATCCCTCTCTTCCCCTTTTTCTTCCTTTTACAGGAGAAGACTGCAAACCCAACCAGCCAGAATATGAAGTGCGGCCCTCGGGGGTCTGTGGCCCTCGCTTGTTAAATAAAGGAGAGCTGACTGGCTGATTGATAGACTTTCACCAGTTCCTCCACCTCACATGTTTCCTGGTTCACTGCCTTATATAAGAATCCTTTGTTGGCCAGGCCGGTGTTAACGTTTGTTAAATGCAATGTTTGATGGATGGCACCAATTTTCCTCCAAAACCCAGATGAGCCACCTAAGCACCTTTCTACCTCCCCTGGTTTATCCCCAGGTAAACCCCATGAGCATGAAGGGACAGGAGTGTTCTAAAACGGTATCAATCAAACAACCTTGTGCGTGGCTGCAGCTGCAACGCAATGTTTCAATTATGCATCTGTTCCTGAGTGTCTGGCATTTCGTTCAACCTCTTAACCCTACCAAGTCACAGAGGAAGTGGGCTGCCAGTTATCTTCTTAAGGTGTGCACCAAGTTCTTTCCTTAATTTTACTATTAAGTGTGTCTGCATATGCCTTGCCATTTTACTGAACTCTTTTCCATATATTCTGCATCCCATCTGCATAAACCTAAGGTTAAGTACACCTTTCCTAACTTTAAAATTCCAAAAAGCTGAGGGGAAAAAGATATTTTAAAAAATCTATGTCTAAAAAATTTGATAAATACATATACAGTATTACTGTACATACAAATACAAACAAATGTATGAGTGAACAGTAGACAGTGTATGGGGTTCAAGTTAACAAATGCTGCTACTAGCCATCACTGACTATGTCTGCCCCTGTAATGCCAGAGGCATGCTTTGAAATCCACAAAGGTTGCAGAGGAGTGTCAGCCTGATGCAGTGTAGCGAACAGACAGGTGAAAAAGATAAACAGATGCGAGACCAGTCTCTGGGGTGTTGGGTTCATTTGTTACCTAGCGAGGACAGACATATTCCTGTCAGACGAGCCGCGGCAGAACCAGATGCGAGGTCATTCTAGTTACAGAGTGAAAATCTTGGGTTAAGGACAAATATTCTCACTTCACACAAGATGGCCATGGGGTTTTATTTCCCCTGTGGTCATCTATAATAAATGCCAGTCCACACTTAGCTCCAAGAACCAAAAACCATGTTTTTTATAGAAAAAACTGGGCTTATTCATCATTGTTTGTCTCTTTTTCAGCCTCACCATTGTGATTTTACAATTTGATGATTCAGTAGATACTGTATTTTTAATGATCAACAATTTTGCAAGCAGTACATTTTTTCTGACATAAACCTTTTTAAAAATTAATTAGTGTTACTGTTTGGTCGCTTGTTTGAACAATATAACATAGATTCCCATCATCCCCTACGTCATCATATGGAGTAGGGAAGTGCTTTAGTTAATGTATATTTCATATTAATGTATATTTCACATGCATTAACTTAAAAGTACTTTTTTTCATATTATTCTGAGAATTCTGAAATATTCTCAGCAACTAAAGACATTAAAAACATGAGCAGTACATGTTTGAGTCATAAGGTTGTTCAGGACACTATTGCTTTTCATGATAATATATTTCCTTTACTGGTGAGGACAGAGAGCAGACAGGTTCATGGAAGGAGAATATGGGAAGGTACTTGAGACACACTGGCACCTTCCCAGAACAACTGGCATCTCCACTCTGCAGATGGACACACAGGTGGGCTCACAGGTGGAGAAGGAAGGGGAAAGTGCTCTGCCAATTCTGTGTCTTGCTCAGTGTGTGTGTGTGTGTGTGTGCGTGTGTGTGTTGGGGGGGTTGTTCGGTGGCTGTGGGTGTGTGTGTGTAAGTGTGTGTTTGCACATCTGGACCATGGTCCACTGATGTCAGCCACAGAGTTCATCAGTGTAGTTACACTGCACCCTCCTGGTCGGCTGCAGCACAGCAGACACAACAACCACGGATTTTGTCATTTAATTTATTTATTTATTTCACACAATCAAATACTGTATGTGGTACAATCACATTGTTATCACGTTTGTCACTTAATATGTATTAAATTGCCTTGATTTTAATGTACAAATTGATTTTAAGAAGAGGATACTGTGAAATGCACTGATCTGGGTGCTTAAAAATGGTTTGGCTATTAGTAATTAGTAACTAAAATTAGTTTTTTTCACTCTTTCATTTCTCCTTAAAGCTCCCTCTTAAATTCTGTTCCAGTCTATAAAAAATGGGCTGAGCCAAACAATATGATTACAGAAAGCAAACCAACAAATAATATCGATCGCTGCAACACACAGACAGCTAATCAATGAATGTGTGTCCTCCCGCACAAACTGCGAGTCAAGATCAATTCTGAGGAAAGATGAGGCTTTGGCAAATAAAGTGAAGTCATTCTGAAGCATATCCCAATGTTGTGAAATGGAATAAATTCCATAAACATATGAAAGATTGCTTGCTGCTAAAATGGCTCGAGTTGTCTATTTGAACTCTTTCGAAAGAACAAACACGGTTAATGCTGTAATTCTTATAAAGACCATCGCTTTTATCACCGAGTAAGTTTCTTTTTAGTCTTGGTGTCTACTCATATGCTTCATTCCTCCTGCACTCTGACCCAACATTATGAACCACCAGATGATTTATTGATCTGAACATAGCCTCCAAACAACCTGCACAATTGTTTCATCACCCTGTCATTATTGGACCATGATAAGCAGGGCAGCAGAAAGTTAGAAAAGTCCCTCAAGAGTTATCTTTCAAAACTGAATTGATGGGGACATTAGCTTTCATACACTGCAAACCTGTAAGAGGTTACAAGTTGTTATTAGATTATTGATTGCATGGTCAGTGCACTGACCTGCATTTCATGTCCATATTTTAAATGTCATTTTATATTTGCTTTTTTGTGTGTTTCTTTTGTACATGTTGATGTGTGCAGAAGTTACATACCTTATTGCAAGTCAGAGGTAGCAGCAAATGAGATGATGAGCTTTATGTTTCATGAGATTTGTGTTCAAACAGATAAAGTCTAATATTAATGTGTGAATTTGCAATTGGTTTAATAAGATTAGACCTAAAGTGGACCGAAAACATGCCTATGGCATGATTTTCCTTTTTTCTGATTTATATACCTTGTTGCAACCTTCCAGAAAGTGCAAAAAAAAAGTCTGCCTATCTCCAAGAAATCCTTTGACTTTTTGTCTAAGGACCATTGCTTCAAGTCAAAGGATTAGGACATCATACTGGGTCTAGTATGATGTCATGGTGTAGCTAACTTTTTTAGAGGTTCATTCTCATTGTAGAGATGGCTAAGTGCCAGGCTAGCATTAGCCTCCAGAGGAACATAAACAGAACAGCAAACTCACCAGGTGAGAGTGAAAGTCTCAAAATGAGTAGGACAGTCTACTTCCTTTGCTCTTACCTGAGTGATGGTTGCAATCGCTCTGGTGGGTGGTGCATCCTCCCAGCTGCACAGCCGTGTCTGTGATCCCAGGGTAAAGCACAGTGATACTCATGATTATCACACAGCAGTTACATACAGTGTTGTCGGTTACCATCTGCAGCTCTATTCTGCCAGTTTTGGGTGTAAAGGATTGAATGTTGGTGAGGAAGATACTGGAGAGTGGAAATTCGACTGGCTGACTTGGAAATAGAAGTGAGGGGCCAAGCTACATGGCTCAGCAACCCTATCAATGAGCGAATAGTAATAGTAACATTTGTTCAGTTATTTTGTCTCTTGGAAGAGTGCTCAGAAACTTAAAATTATACAAACTTGCATTTAACACCAGCCCCAAAAGTAATGAAGCTACATAGTTAACCCAATGAAGCCTGACCCAAGAAATAATGAACAGAAAATTCTCTTTTTTTTTATCTGAAATCTTTATTCGGCCCTTTAACAAAATATAAAAAACAAGCAAACAATTTGCATGTTTTTATTTGTATCATACAGTATATGATACATTGGGCATTGCACATTACACAAGACACGTAACAGATTGTATACAACAGGGTTTTGAGCAAGGTTTTTACTATATGGTGATGCAGTAGGTCTAAAATGTTTCAAAAATGATACAGACGACATTATAGGGTTAAACTCCTCCCCTCACCCCGGAAACTCCAAATAAGGCAAATTCATTTGTTTCAGGAAGAGGGCTCCCTGCTTGAAGTACATAATTGAGATCCATGTTTTCATTCTGAAATAATTAAAGACTATTTTGAATCAGGATGGGTGCAAAGCTAAATAAGAGGTACCCAAAATTAAAATTACAATGCCATGGGCAATTTGTTTACAACAAAAGTGTTCTCCTTTTGAGGCCATAAAAAGAACTGTGTAGAGCTCATATTTATCTGTTACATTAGTGATGTGATTTACATGCAGGGATCTTCATCCCTGAAACCTGGACTCTTTCAAAGTATTATGTATTTTATGAATCTTTAGGGTATGTTCTTTGTATATCAAAGGCGAAAATGCACAGTTGGTGTTTATTGCTAAGGCAAACTCCATGCTCATCTCCACATGCTATCAAACTGTTATTACATACAGTAAGTGAAATGCTCCTTTACATATCCTCTATAAAGTTCTAGATATCATAGATCTCAGTTTTATCTGTCTTGTAATTCAGCTTTTATTTTTCTATCCTGTTATGTTTCCACGTTGTGTTTTACATGCAATACTAATCTTGAAATTCAATGTGACCTTCATGTATAAGAGGTAAATTAAAAACACAAAATCAGATAACTAAAAGGCTGAGAGACAATAAAGACTTCAACTTGTTTTTATTTAATACATTCATATATGATTATAAAATCCTGAAATGAATTCTGCCCTTGAGCAAATGTTGCCAAATTATTGCAACTTAAGGCACATACTGTACCAGGTGAAAAGAGGCAAAACTATTTAGAACACATTGACACTTTCAGTTTAAAATGTGGCCCAAGTGTTTTGCCATTAATCCTGTCTGGGACAGAAATAGCCTTCTGGTCTGGCCCATAAATAGGTGGTGTCCTTATCATGCAACTATGTCAGAAGGAGCAGATGAAACCCACTGAGGTCAATGTTTAAACCACATGTCAACTCATTCTGAGAGTCAACACCAATGAATACAATGCAGACAGTAAGAATAAGATACATTTGGAAAATTGCACAAGCATAGAATGTACACATTTCTTGACAATGCATATACAGTGGTACCTTGGACAACAAGTTTAAGCCGTTCCGGCGTCACGCTCGGTATCCAAATTTCTCGTTATCCAAAGAGACTTTTTCCATAGGAATACATGTAAAACC